>PVIU01002304.1:0-174227 GCA_004026605.1 Ondatra zibethicus
GTTCTTTCCATTTCACCTTCCTATGTCAGGACAGAAGCAATGTTCATCTTATGAAACCCTGACATCATTTTGCACACACACTCACGTGCATATTTCTCACTAGAGGGTGAGAAACAGACGGCTAGAGGGTGTATTATGGAATGGCTTCATTCACTGGAGTGCTGATGGCCATGGGCAGACAGCACCTGTTTTTGCCAGACCTTCTACTGGCAATGACCCTAGCAATGACATCTTCCACATATAACTCAAAGCTAGAATCCTAAGTCCAGCTCGTTGCTCTGTGATTTAGTTAAGAGATTAGAAAGGTTAAAGGGACTTAGAGGACCTTGCCCAAAGCCTTCCTGAGTTCCCGGTTAGTTATTTTCCAATAAATTATAAATATATAAATACTAGTTCCGGGAACTGCATGCAATAATTAGCACTTTAAAAATCAGCTATAAGTGTAGGTTGGTCTTACACAGCCTTGAGTATTTGCTACAGATTCACTAGCTCTAACATTTTGACAGTGGCAGGGGTTTTGAAGTGGATGGTGGTTGAGCCGTTTAAAGCTAAAGCCGTTATGAGTTTATGAATCATGGGTGCTTGGTCGCATGCTTTCTAAAGTGTTTGCCCCCATCCAGTTTCTGGACAGGCAGATCACGTCTGTCAGGTGCCAACACTTTTCACCCTCATCAGGACAAGCTCAACAACGGTGCTTAGACACGTGCCCACCAAGTAGCCATCTGTGCTGACTTCAGTCGACCCCAAAGTCAAATATTTTCCAACACCCCAGCCTGGAATGGAAGCACCTTGCAGTTTCCATTTTCTTTTCCAAAGAAAAGAAGAAGGATTGAGAACAATGTCATGCATGCTGCTAGGGCCCTTCCTGGCTGCCTCAAGGCGCGGTGATATTGCAAGAGACCTGTATTTGTGCAACTGAGCGTGTATTGCTTTCAGGGTATCGGTGGGTCCTGTCCGGGTGGATGCAATAAATCTGAATAGTATGTGTATGCACTGATGGGAAGAACCTAGCAGAAGAGAGGTTTCTGAGCTCAGAAGGCAACTGGCATGCCACCCAGCCAGCAGCTGGGTTCTGTGGCTGAGGAGAAACCCATTCTGTAGCTCTGTCTTTGTCTCCCCAAGTCAATCTTTTCTTCCTCTGTGCTAAAACTGCAGAGATTGCAAAAAAAAAATAAATAAATAAATTAGAAACCCACACATTTTTCTGTCCCAATGTCACAGCTCAGTGGGTGAGATTTAAAAAGGAAAAAAAAAAAGATGATGCTCTCATCAGATGAAGCGGCAAGCCCCCTAGAGCCCACCAGACTGACAGTTCCTGCAGGAAGCAGCCAGCTACCCACGAGGCAAGGCACTATTTTGAAGCCTCCCTGTTACTTTTCTATTTGAAGGTACAAGTTTGAGTGTGAGGCTCCAATACCTAAGTGAGAACATAAAGCAGTTTGAGTCTAACACCATCTGGAAAGCCTTAGGAGGTTCACGTTATCGTCACACCTGCCAGTGGGAAGAAAAATCAACTCTGAGTTTTAGAAGGGACTGGAGTCATTGAGGTCTTGCCAGAATCATTCCCACGGCAGCCCTGGCAGCGCCTACTTCTATCCCAATGGGACCCTCTTCTCTCTTTACGTCTTCCCTTTGGAGGGCCTGATGGGAAGAAATCCAACCTTGGAAATAACCAATGAAGCGCTACTCACTACACTCTGCCACGAAGTCACCAAGGTTACACCCCGCAAGCCTGCCCTAATTTGTTTTTACAACGTACCTGCAAACTCTGCCAGAGAAGTTACATCAAGTGTGTGTTCCAGGTGGCAGAGAGGAAAGCTAGACCATTAACACGTATGCATGGGAACTGTCACCCGGGCTCAATGAAGAAAGCACAACGCTTCTGACACCATTCTCCCGCTCACATTGCCAGCCTGAGGCCCTGGGACTTGCAATATTAAGCTCATTATGCAAAGGCACTGTCTAAGCACCGTTGCACTGGAGACACAAAAGGAAAAACCTACATGGACTCAATTCTTGCTCCCTGGTGTTAGGATGTGTCCGTCTCTCCTGTCCTTATCATTTTACATTGGCTTAAAGAAAGGTTTGCGTTACAGAGGATTTGACTGCTGGGGGTAACACAGAAACTACTGGGCTTATTACACAATAAGTGAACCTAAGGAGAAAGGTATTTTATTTATAGTACCACTGTATCAAATTTAATTTCCTTCTTACCATGGCAACATGCACAAATTCAGAATTGGTGGAATCTCACCAATAAAATATATTTAGAACCCTGAAGAGGGGGGAGGGGTGGCTGATAAACCATGTCTATCCAAAGACAATTAAAATGCTTAAAACTGAAAAATGTCAACCAAATAGGCATGTGTGCAAGAGCAGGACAGGGGCTGGGGTGAGACCTGATGAGATTCAACCAGAAAGTGCTTTGGTTTGATGTTTGCAGGACTTGGGGGTCACAGCTGTAGCTCAAGCCCGGTTCAGTCACCATCTTCAGAAAGCCAACTAAAAGAGCTAAATTAACAGTGGAAAGCAGGAAGGGAGATTTATTCAGTGTGATCACATTGGTAAGAGGGACCGAGAGATCCAGCCACCTCCCCTAAGCATCTTTGGGTCCTGAAGTGAGATCAGAGTTTGAATAGATGGCCAAGGATGTCCACACCTAAACAGGCCCAGTCAACGGGTGGTCCTGCCTGTCACTGACTCGCCCTTGTCTAGTTTCCAGTCCTATAAGGTGGTCAATAAAGTGTTAGAACTGGTTGAAATCTGTGCAGGAGTTGAGTTTATCCTTTGGCTGGGGTCTTTTCCTTCTCCCAGCATGAGATCCCTGGAGAAATCCCCATTTCTTTAGGATCCATTACTTAGTCTGATAGTCACACAGAGAAAGAGCCATAAGCCTCTCTTTGGAAGATCTTAGTTTCTGGTCGACCTGTTATATTTCTTTAAACCAGCTGTTTGCTCAGTGGTAACTGTAAGGCTCAGCTCCTGACTTGTTACCCAAAGTACCGTCATGTGGGGCATTTCCTTCTACCACAATCTCTCCAGGCAGGCAGCACTGCCTTCTCGGGGTGAAATCTGGTCATTGTGGGGTTCAGAAGGGATCTAGTCACTTTGAGTTCAGGAAAGACAAGTGTTAAAAGAGTTAAAGTGATAGTTCTGGGTGTCAGCACCAGGCCGGGCATATGCAACTGAGAAACAGCAGAACTTTTGCCATTGTACAAACATTCTATAAAAAATGTTTGTGTACATATTATCTGTATACCTATATGTGCATATCATCCCTCCATCCAGAATTTATAGGGACTTTCATTGATTTTTAAATCAATCATAAGATCGACCTGAATCCAAATGGCATGACATTTGATCACAAACAGCATTCAATCTCCTAGTTACTTCATTCCATTCTTACGTTAATGGATGCATGTTCCAGTTGAGTGTGGCAATGCACGCCAGTAACCTCAGCACTTACAAGGCAGAAGCAGGAAGGTTAAGAGCTTGAGGCTAGCCTGGGCTACAGAGCAAGTTTGAGACTATGTGCCAAATGGTCTCAAAATACTAATAACAATTGCTTGTCCTGTATATCATATTTTCATTACATATAAACCTTAGCTCAGGAAAGTACTATTGCAAGAATGCCTAGAAAAGAGCGTGTTTCATTTAACTGATGGATAATTAAATACTTATTTACAACTTGGGAGAAATGTATCTGAAACCAACCTGGGGCTATTTCTCTTTGCATCTACCTAGTGTAGATTTGCCACTGGTTCGAAGGTGAGATACTCAGTGTCTTAGTATGGCCCCTATGCTTCTGACCTTTGGCTTCAATTGCCGTCTAAAACTACATTTCAAATGTTCTCCAATTATATAGAACTGCGTTTTTCCATTGTCCCCCTAAACTACTGTGGTCTTTATTTAGTAGTGACTGCTCAAGGAGGCATCGTCTGGTTCTAGAGAAGAAATTCTGTCTATACAAACGAGCCAAAAATGGTTTAAGACTTGGTGAAAAAGAAAAAGACTCAAAAGCCAAGCCATTAAAATCTGAGAGAGAGCCTCCCTGGGCTGGTTGTCTTGGGAAAACACTTTGGACGGCTCTTCTGACTACTCCTTTTTCTGAAACCATTGGCTGCCATCTACCTGATCCCTGTGTCTGGTGTCCAAAGTTTTGGCTGAATTGTCTAATTAGTCTTCTCTAGAGTCAAACAAATCTAGGTCCTGATGACTTTGCGTTGTGGTTTCCAGTCAATACCAGCAGACAGCCTGTTGTCCACAGGGTCTTTAAAACAGGCCAACAGGTTTATTTTTGTGTACCAACCAACTTTCCCTTCATGACTGCTTCCCACAGTGCCCTGGCAGTGGGTAGGATAGTGGTGATACAAATCATTCAGCCTTAAGAAAAGACCCTGAGTTCAAACACCCAAGACTGGCCTTGATGCTCTATCAAGCACAAATGTGGGGAGCAAACAAGTCTGGGACACTATCGTAGTCTCTTGACTTTACAAAATACAACTGGAAACTTTCTAGGCCATCAACAGCCTTGCATGTTACAGTGTCAGGGTCTACTGAACTAATCATAATAACTAATAATCATGAACTAATATCAATGTCTGGAGGATCTATCTTACCACTTAAAACAACCAATCAAAATCAACCATGTCCTTATAACAGAGACACCGTCCTGTAAACCCTAGAGTCAAGAATTGAACAATAAGAACTGCCATGCTTGGTCCTTTATTTGCATATCAGAAAGCTAGAGGAAAACAAAAAGAAACCATAAAGAAACAGTTCCAGTCCGTTCTGTCACCGCTCTGCCCACGGCCGCTGCACTAAGCTTGCCTTTTTCTACTTTTATCCAACTGGGATGAATTCTTCAATGTTCTCAATCCCAGCCCACCGTGGTCATATGAAACCAATATACTCTGCTGTATGTATGTCTTCACCAATCACCTACCTGCTAACTTGTAGGTATATATGTACACAAGTGTGTCCCCCACATTTCCTAGAAGCCTTTTTCCTCCAGTATAAATGGCTAGTGTTATCAGAAAGCTGACATCTGCTGCAGGAGACGTCACGCAATCTTGGGAATTATAACGGGAGCAATCACCATAGTCAGTGACCCAGAATTGGCCTTCTTGTTTCCCACATCTATAGTTACAAGTCACTTTATAGCCAAACTAGAAAACCTTTGCCTTCCCCATAGGGCTGCTGTGTTTTTAAAAGCACAGCCCATTCAGAGAAATGTGAGACATTTTTACTTTCCCAGACCATTCATTCTCCGTGAAGTCTTGGTTTGGGGTTTTATCCCACATACCATGGCCTGCAAGCTACATGTGCAACAAGAAGCCCAGGACTGCTTTTTCACTAGGAGAATGTGACAGCGTCTTTCATTCAGAAAGATCTAGATGTTCATCTGCATTCTCCTTTCCCATTCCAGGTGGGCAGCATGCTGAAGACGCCCACATTTCCTATTTGGCTGTGCAACCTCAATGGAAATTATAGCATTCTTTTCTGCACAAATAGACAGCTCTTATCGGACTGGAAAGTGGAGCGTCTCTTTGATCTGCACTTTTACAGCGGGCAGCCCTCCCAGAAGAAGCCCATGCATCTTACAATAGGTGAGCACTTGAGACTCCCAAGTGTGTGCTTTAACGCACTAAGAGAGGTGGCCATCTTTGTTTAGCAACTGTGTGGTCTTCTGTGCTAGCACTGCAAGAAATACTTAGACTCAGTTTCTAAAATGAAGCCTCTGCCTTGGTCTAAATCCATTGTTGTGTGGGGCTTTAAAATGTAGATGTGTTAGTGTCAGAAATAAGATGGAAAAATAAACAAATTCTAGATAAGATAAAAAATAAAGTTTGAAGGGTCAAATTTCCAGAAATATTTCTCCACGGCCCTTTCTTTAAGCATGAGGTCTCTCCATGCAAAGCCCCAGGAAAGGTATGCAAAAGCAAAGAGCTTCTCCTGGCCAGTTCTGCATACGAGCAAACACAAGACAGTCGGTCATCCAGTGACATAGCAGCTGAAGTAAGCATGCATTTCTGTTCATCTTAATTCAAAAGACATTTCTGAGTGCAAACTCTGAGCCAGATGCAAGGAACCCACTGGGCATTAGTTCTTGCAAACCTTCAGCAGGTCCTGGGAGAATCACAGATGAGCAGACCACTTTTGTCTTAAGTACAACTTCAGTTCCTTAAATTCATGAGGAAAAATGATTAACCTTAAGAAGTCATAAAATACTGGCACCTTTGTCAAGACGTTAACAGTGAACAAACTTGACTTCTGTCCAGCAACCTTGGTTCCATTTATGGGGTTTGTCAATGGCTGACTTTGCTTTTAGCACCATAAGCCTGGAATTAACTAACTTTTTGCAGTTCTCTCTGCATCTAGAAATTGCTCTAAGAACAAATTTGTGCAGCTCTTTTTTAATTATGAGAAATGTATATTAATTCATTTACTTTAAGTGTGACATTGGCCACATGTTCCTTAACGTCTGTTACCATTTTTACTTTACCGACCTCTGAGATAAACCCCATTTTTCTCATCTTACAAACATCCCACGTGATCTATTCTGAGTATAGTGTTGAGAGCGTATGTAACACAGGCATTCAATTCCCGCTAGCCACGTGAAGCGGGTACTCTGGATATCTATTTTTGGTTGCTTGGTCGCTATGTTTAGCCACTAAATGAATCAATGAAGCACAGTGATGGCATTTTAAGTACTTCTCAAATGTCACCTGGTTCATGTGAGACAAACCTAGGCCTGGAAAACAACTTCCAGCTTCCCTTTCTAGACCCTATCCCCAAATAAATCTCTTCTTGAAAAGCGGTGAGCTTTCCTGTCACCTGTTTTCTGGGTAATATCAGTGACACATGCCTGATCCTATGTGCCACATAGTGTTGCGTTAAATGACAAGAATATTCACAACCCAACACACAGCAAGCCTGGCTACTGCAGACCTACTCTGAAAAGGTACTTCAGCACACCATCTGCAAGACTTTCCCTCCATTTAGTCAGTTCTAAGGCTCCCTGGGCCAGCCCCACCCACCTTGTCTCTTTTCCTTGTGTGCTGGTTTCTTTGGGACTAGGTCAATGGATCTGGATGTCAATGTTACCGTTCCATCCTCAGATACTCACTCGCATCACTGGGAAGGGGAGCGCCGTGAGGATAAACATGGATCGGGAAGACGGTTTTCTCCAGTGGAAATGGCAATCAGAACTAAATGGAGAGAGGCTACCGTCAATTGGAATGGAGCTAGACCTTTTCTCTAAAAAGAAAGATAGAAACTTGTCTGAAGAGTCAGAACAAACGGGGTGCAAAGGTACAGCGCATGGGTGAGCATTTAAGTCCTGCGTTCCTCTCTCATGTGCCCCGCTGAGAAATACCACCGGCCGTTTCTCATGTTTCTCTTCACTGTGCCTTCACAGTTATTATCAGTGCTGTAGAGAATGTGTTTTTATCCGAGGGTCTGAACAGCAGCCCCTTCATTTAATTCAGAAGAGAAAATGCGCTCTCTCCTCTTTAGTTTTCCAAACTGCTCTTTTTCTGAGACTTCGCTAAGACTGAAGCTGGGAGCTCTCTTCCATTTGGGGATGAAGTCATCAGGAAGATGTCATCAACTTTTAGCAATGGCAAGAGCTTAAGTCTCCTCAAGCCTTCCCTATATGGGCGGTGTTCCTTTCCAAGGACTTAACCTCACAGGGCCACATTAGCGGGCTCTTCTCAGTAAAGCAGAAATGGGCTTCCTCCCACTCAGCGAGGGGGCCGATTCCCCGTGGGCAGGAAGCTCCGGCAGGGTGGGGGCTGAGGACTCAGTCAAGGCAGCAGGCAGAAAGACTCGCTCTTCCTACCAGTATTCTGTTTGTTTTTTTTCTTTCCTAACCCAGATATAAATAATAACAATAAACATAAGCTGAGACAGTCTTGCTCCTACACAAAATAAGATTCTGCAAAAATAAAATCTCATCTCAGTGTTCAGAGAGGAAAAGAACGCCTTAAAGAATGTGATATTTCTCTCGTATGCTAAATGCCTAAGAGCCTTTCCTAAGGAGATACACAGACTAGACACATGTTCTTTCCAGAAGATGTACAGGAGAAGCATCTAGACGTTTCCCCACCCCCACACCCTATCTGCTGACTCACAGATTGAGGGCTTTGGATATAGAAACCAAAGGTCAGATCCCAAGGAACAGTGCCTCTGCACTCAGTGTCCACATTAATTTATTAAATGCCTTTTCATTTGGCTCAAGAATAGTATATAACCTGAGAGGAATGTGGAGAAGAAACTTTCAGAGTGGGTAATAAATTGTGTCTAAGGAGGAAGCCTACGGCTCAGATTGCTGATTGCATTACCACTATCATCGGGGCTTTCATCCAGACATTTGAGTGGCACTCTACAGACCCTGACCTCCTTTGGTCTTACAGACACTGTGTTTTGGGAGAAGGTTTGGGTCTGAAACAAATTTCAGTTTGTTCTAGGAGTATTCGGTTGACTCCTTTTGGGTTGATGGCTGGAAAGCTTGAAGGCATACTAGAAAGTATTCTGTCAGGAAGCAGGCAGTTCAAGAGATACCGCTAAGTCTGTAGCAATGAGGACATTCTTTTGCTCCAGAACAATCTAGGCCCTAGTCCCTGAGGGATCAATGGCTCTCTGAGAGCAACTGTGGTTCCTCCTGTATGGCTGAGCATGGGTGTGCTTGCTACACAGATAATTGCAGGTTCTGCAGAAAGAAAAAGAGGTGAAAGCTTCTGAAAATGACAAAGCATCTCTCACCTGAAGCTGAGTGCTCAGTACTACAGCCTGTGCAAAACAGCCCAAGCCCTCTGTTTTCTCTTCCTATCTTTATTTTTCGATTTTTTTCCATAGTCTGAAGTTTTACTTTTTCCATACCTACATTAGTTTGCCATGTTTCATATGTTGCAATTTATGTTAAATGAGCTCTGGAACAAAATTCTACTAATAAATAAATGAAGGAAAGATTGCATTCTTACGTTTATATACAAAGGTATTCTTCACTTTGTACGCCTTGTCAATATTCTGTGTAAATGAGTTTTTATTTCATCCTGAAGTGAAGTACCCACTCATGTTCGGATTTGTTTTTAAGGTGGGGATATGTTATTTAGAGTTAGCTATTGCTGTACTCGGTGTGGCTCCAGTGTGAAGCTGACTGTGGTAGTGAGGGAAGAAGAAAAGTCAGACACACGAAAAAGCTGGGCTGAGTGGACTGGGCTCTTGGATGGAGAAGCCTCAATAGCATGGAAGCTTAGCATGTTTACAATATACAGTGCAATAGAGGGTAGGGTTATTGCACACAACTGAGCAAGGAGGCAGGGTTATTTTTATTTTATTCTTTTAAAAGAAAACAAACTATCTTTCTTCTTTATACATTCCAATCCAAGTTCCCACTCCCTCCTCTCCTCCCATTCCCTCCACTTGCCCCTCCCCACCACTCTCCATCCACTCAGAGAGGGTAAGGAACATCGCTTTGAGGAAGGTCCAAGGCCCTCCCTAGCATATCTAGGCTGTCCATCCAAAGAGAATAGGCTCCTAAAGAGCCAGTACAAGCAAGTAGTAGGGGTAAATCCTGGTGCCACTGCCAGTGACCCCTCAGTCTGCCCCAGCAGTGCAACTGTCAGCCACATTCAGAGGGACTAGTTTGGTCCTATGCTTGTTCCTTCCCTGTCTGACTGGTGTTACTGGACTTGGGAGCTCCACTGCAGGTCTCTACCTCTGTTTCCATCAGTTGCTGGATGAAGGTTCTATGATGACGTTTAAGATCGTCATCAATGTGACTATAGGGCAAGGCCAGTTCAGGCACCCTCTCCTCTATTGCTTAGGGTCTTAGCTGGGGTCATCCTGTGGATTCCTGGGAAATTCTCTAGAGCCAGGTTTCTTGCTAGCCTCATAATGGCTCCCTTAATCAAAATATCTCTTTCCTTGCATCTCTGTCCTTCCTCAATCTCGACTATCCCATTCCCTCAAGTTCAAGTATCAGTGTTTTTGATCTTTGCCATTCTGACTGGTGTAAAATAGTATCTTAGAGTTGTTTTGATTTGCATTTCCCTAATGGCTAAGGATGTTGGACATTTCCTTAAGTGTCTTTCGACCATTTGAGATTCTTCAGTTGAGAATTCTCTGTTTAGTTCTGTACCCCATTTTTAAATTGGGTTATTTGGTATTTTGATGTCTAATTTCTTTAGTTCTTTATATATTTTGGAAATCAGCCCTTTATCTGATGTGGGGTTGGTGAAGATCTTTTCCCATTCAATAGGCTGTCTTTTTGTCTTATTGACTGTGTCCTTTGCTTTACAGAAGCTTCTCAGTTTCAGGAGGTCCCATCTATTTATTGCTGCTCTCAGTGTCTGTGCTACTGGGGTTATATTTAGGAAGTGGTCTCCTGTGCCCATGCATTGAAGGCTACTTCCTGCTTTCTCTTCTATCAGGTTCAGTGTGGTTGGATTTATATTGAGGTCTTTAATCCATCTGGACTTGAGTTTTGTGTATGGGGATGGATATGGATCTATTTTCATTCTTCTACAGGTTGACTTCCAGTTATGCCAGCATCATTTGTTGAAGATGCTTTCCTTTTTCCACTTTATAATTTTAGCTTCTTTATCAAAAATCAGGTGTTTGAAGGTGTATGGATTAATATTCAGGTCTTCAATTCAATTCCATCGGTCAACTCTCTGTTTTTATGCCAATACCAAGCTGTTTTTATTACTGTAGCTCTGTAATAGAGCTTGATGTCAGGGATGGTGATACCTCCATAAGTTCATTTATTGTACAAGATTGTTTTGGCTATCCTGGGTTTTATGTTTTTTCCTTATGAAGTTGATTATTGTTCTTTCAAGGTCTGTGAATATTATGCTAGGATTTTGATGGGGATTGCATTGAACCTGTAGATTGCTTTTGGTAGGATAAAGGCAGGGTTATTATGTCCCAGTAAACAAGAAGGCAGGGTTTATTGTGGTTTAGCCAATCTAGGTAGGAGCAGTCTTCAGGCAATAAATATCTAGGGAGAAAAATCATAACGGACATTTTTCTGCACTATTGACATCCTCACACCAAGCAAAGGAAGATTTTGCCATCTCTCTGAGCCTTACCCTAAGGGGGGGGTGTGGTAAAGTTTTGCCTTTTTCCCCTGTGTAGCATGAATTCTAATTGGTCTTAATAATAAAAACTCGAAGTCAGCTATCAGGGGGTGAAAACTGAAGGATCAGAGAAGCAGAGTGGCCAGCCACTAGAGAGTTCTTAGCTTTACCAATGCTCAGATCTAAGAGCCAATCCTGTCCTCAGACTGCATCCTCAGACTGCAATGAACTCCTGTCTCCACCTCACTTATATTCCTCTCTCCACCCAGCCATATCACTCCTGTCTTAACCTCCCTAGTTCTGGGATTAAAGGTGTGGGATCCCAAGTGCTGGGATCACCTTTGTGTGAACTCTGTTTCTTTTTTAGACTGTATCAATTTTGTGTAGCTCAGGGTGGCCTTGAACTAACAAAGATCCATCTGTCCCCAAGTCCTGAGATTAAAGGTGTGTGCCACCTAGTGCCTGGCCTCTAGTTGGTGTGGGACAATTCTGTATTCTGTCAATTATGTTTTAAATAAACGCTTATTGGCTAGTAGCCAGGCAGAAAGTATAGGTGGGACAACCAGACAGGAAGTAATGGCAGGTCAATGAGAACAGAATTCTGGGAAGAAGGAAGCCCATTCCTCCACAGTCCTGTTCAGACACTGAAGAAGCAGGATATGACCTGCCCCACTGAAAAAGGTACCCAGCCATGTGGCTAACATAGATAAAAAAATAATGGGTTAATATACATTATAAGAGCTAATACGAAGCCTGAGCTAATGGGCCCATCAGTTTATAACGTATGTAGACCTGTGTGTAATTTTCTTTGGGATTTTCTGGCTGTGGGAACTGGACAGGACAGAAACCCCAACAAGCAGGCCCACATGTTACAGAATGGCACCCACGTGGACAATGCATAAACCTTAAACCCACGTGACGCCAAGTGATGATGGAGAGATCTGACGCCTAAAAAAGGAATCCCACACTAGCTCAGAACTAAGAAATAGACAGGCATGTATTAATGGTAAAACTTACAAATCAGGATTCTCTACTTGAGCAATGGATGAAGATATGATCGAAAATAAAACCGAACCCAAGAAAATGGGGCCCAGGAGACGCAGAGAGAGGGGCCAGACATGTTTCCACATCCGGGTAAATAGTCTATGAGGCCATGCCCCAGTAGGCAGGTAGTTATTAGTTGTAAACCTTCCCAAGCATCTAGTGGCTTAGTTCTGCACTCTGATCTTCAGGTAAGCTTTATTTGTTAAAACACAAAATATCACTACCCCCCTGGTCTAAAGCTACGATCCTTGACATGACTGTGTCCATGTCAATGGCACACTTTGACTACGGACTTCATTCACTCAGGGTCTCCGGCCCTCCCCACAAGCTCTACACTTCCTGAGCTATCATTATACTTTTAAACGCCTTGCGTCTTGAAGGCAATGTCTTTATTATTTTCCCTGTTACCTTCTCCAACAGGGTAAAGGCTAATTAATTACATGAAGATGACTATATTACCTTTCCTGAAGAGTGACTTGAACTGCCCATGCCTTTAAGTGAGAATGAGTTGATGAGGAGATGGAGATATTTCTTTTTGAAATATCAACCTTGTTCGGCGAGTTTTATGTCAGTGTGACACAAGCTGGAGTCATTCGGGCAGAGGGACCTTTAATTGAGAAAATATCTCTATAAGCTTTTGCCTGCACACAACATTTTAGTGCTTTTCTTTTCATTACTGATGGATGTGGGCGGGCCTAGCCCCTTGTGGGTGGGGCCATCCTTGGACAGGCAGTGTGGAGTGGTTATGAAAGTAGGCTGAGCAAGCCAAAGGATACAGGCCAGCAAGCGTCACTCCTCCATGGCTTCTGCATCAGCCCCTGCCTCCAGGTTTCTACTTGAGTTCCTGCCCAGGCTTCTTGGGGATGGATTACAAACTGTACATTAAAATAAATCATTTCACCCTCAAGCTGCTAATGCTCATGATTTTATCACAACGATAGAAACCTAACCAAGAGAAACCTAGGCTAGTATGTTCCCCCAACTAATAGCCTACTATCTGAGGAGAAACATGGACCGTCTTTTTTTCAAGTATAAACTTCCTGATGTCACTAGACCAGATAGGACTAGGCAAGGGGTGGGCAGGCCTGGGTTTCCTGTACCTTATCCTGCAGAAATAGCCCAAAGAAATGGAATGAGAATTGTGTTGAACTGTCCAGATCACATGCAACCTTCACTCATACCAGACCTGACCTCACTTACACATGAATAACTAACACTATTATTACTTTTACAACTGCCTTGGTAGGGCCTTTGAGACACCATCTTTTATTCATTCGTTCAACTTTTGTAGAATGCCTGTCACTTTGACCAAAATATATGATAACTTAAAGGCATTCTTTCTCTTGGCTCAATAGCTCATAGGTTCAGTCATGGAGGGGAGGGTAGACCAGAGCAGAACAGTTCATATCATAGTGGACAGAACACTAGAAGGGGGCCAGGGCAATGTATAACTAACTTTAAGGATACATCCTTAGTGACCTACTTGCCTCTACCTAGACTCCCAAAGTTTCCAGAATGTCCCCAAACAGCACCAGCAGCTAGGAACCAAGTGTATAACATGGATCTATAGGGGCCATTTCTGCCCTGTGTGCCAGAGACTGTGCTGCAGTTCTGAAAACACAGCAAAATCAGCAACATCCTCCCTCCTCTCTCCTCTCTCCTCCCTCTTCCTGCCTCTTTCCTCCCTCCCACCTCTCCCAGGACTTAGATTTCCTGAGGAGGCCGCATGAGTCGAAAACCCACCATAATGATTCCAAGTTTGAAAGCTGAGGTCAGAGTTTACAGGGAAGGGAGTCTGGCAAGCCAATCTTATAAGAAGTTTGGGGAAAGATATCTCTGAGGCAGCAAGGCTGAGCAGAGGTAACGGGGTGAACGGAGGATGACCAAGTGGGTATGAAGCTCCGTGGTGAGGTTGCCAGGGGAACAGAGAGGCTAGCAGGATGGAAGAGCAGAGCCAAGGTGGAGAGTGGGTGAGAAAGAGCTGGACTGGCAGGCAAGGGCCCACCAGGAGGCATTCTACATTAGGGGCATTAGAATCTTGAAGGATTTTCAATAGACCTGGCAGGATTTACATTCTGAACAGATGCCTTGGTGTGAACACAGACTGGCAAGAGCCAGGAGTACATGCCAAGACTAGCTGAATGGCTGTGGGCTAGGACTTCGTGGGTGAGGATGATGGGAGCTGATTGAGGGCAGTTACAGGAGACTGGAGTGGGTCCCTTGAGGAAAGTACTTAGAAGGAATAAGCTGAGGTGGGCTGAATGGGGAGGGGAGGATGGTGGAAGAGTGGGGAGGGAGAGGGGTAGGACAGTGGAAGAGTGAGGAGGGGAGGACAGCTGAGGAGTGGTGATGGAGAGGGAGGACAGTGGAAGAGTGGGAGGGGAGGACAGTGAAAGAGTGGGGATGGGGAGGGAGGATGGTGAAGAATAGGGATGGGGAGGGAGGACAGTGGAAGAGTGGGGATGGGGAGGGAGGATGGTGAAGAGTAGGGATGGGGAGGGAGGACGGTGGAAGAGTGGTGACTTCTGAGTCTCTGGATGGCTAACTGGTGAAAGGTTGCTCCCTCCCCCAAAAGGAGTGGGGACGTAGGCATGAGAGAAGGAGCGAGAGGGAGAGAAAGAAGCTCTTCCACTGGCTAGAACTGGTTTGGACTGCACAGGGCCAAGACCAACACAGAGAAACACGATCAAGTCATAGGTATTTGCAATGATGTGAGAAGTCCAAGGGACCTCTCAGAAGAAGGCCGACCTCAAGTAAAACATGGGTGTTTCCTGCATGGTAATTGTGCTGTGTTTAATTTTAAATTTTTAAGTATTCTGATCGGATGTTCTATGGGGAAGGAGGGAAGGAAGAAAGAAGGGAAGGAGGGAGGACCGCTGACTAATTTCACAGAGGGAAGCACTTCCCAAATACCCACAGGAGCCACTCAAAACAAGAGCATGAGTGACCCCCTAGAGGACATGGGTGAGGGACACATGGCAGCAGTCAATGAGAAAGCAAGATGGAGAAAAGCGGTCCAGACCCAACTGAGGTCAGCAAAGCCCAAGGGCAGCAGCTGTGCTCTGCCAGGCGCTCCCTTCTGACTTCCTGTTAACAGATGTCCTTGCTGGGCTGGGCTGTAGGTCAGTGGTGGAACACTCAGCCTGGAGTTCGGACCAGCACTCAAGGAAAGCTAAATAAAATTGAAAAAAAAAACAAAAACAAAAAACCTGAGCTCGTGAAAATAAATGAAAAAAAAACTGAACTGCAGAAATGCATCTTTTCATGAAACCCAAGGTGTTGTTAGTGGTCACCAGAAACAATCTAAATAAAAGGTGTTTTTAGTAAGTGGATATGTTAAAAATCAGAGAGGACCAAGTTTGAGCAGATTCGGTTATTTCCATAGTATCCAGTTCACTCAATTAATTTACCAACTTATTTATTTATGAGGTGTGGGGTCTTGAACTCTTTGTTGCTGAGGATGACCTTGAGCTTCTGATCCTCCTTCCTTGGCCTCCTGAATGCTGGAATTACAGGCAAGCGCCACCATCTAACCCAGGGCTTCTTACAGGCTAGGCAGGCCCTCTGCCAATGAGATGCACCCACGCCCCACAGCTTAGTCATGTTTAAAGCATTTATCTCAGATCTCTATCCAAGAAGGATTTGGGGTGGCCAGTAAATGATAAACTTCTGCAAAACTTTGCATCGTTATTTCTTCAGTGACTGAACCAAACAATAAAGAAAGTATTTTCACTACTGTCCACTAGGTGGTGCTGCAAGAGTGACATTTTCAATTGTAATTCCAAGGAATAGTGGGCAAATTTTCCACACACACACACACACACACACACACACACACACACACACACGATAAATATGTCTTTAAATGCAATATACACATGCAATGTAAATAAAAAGGAATAGCATACATAGATGGTCACAACATAGTTGGATATCCCATAGATGAACTTGAAAAAGTTATGCCCAGTGAAAGACCACACATTACACAAGTTAGAGTGTAGTAAATTATTGCAACAGACAAAAGTAGATGATAACAGTCGATTGGCTATTTCCTAGGTCTGGAAAGTAGATGATAACAGTCGATTGGCTGTTTCCTAAGTCTGGAAAGTAGATGATAACAGCCGATTGGCTGTTTCCTAGGTCTGGAAAGTAGATGATAACAGCCGATTGGCTGTTTCTTAGGTCTGGAAAGTAGATGATAACTGTCAATTGGCTGTTTCCTAGGTCTGGAGGGTGGTCAGATATCTGAAAAGGAGGAAGATGGGGACAGGGTAGTGTCTTTTGGGGGGATGATCATGATTGGGTTATGATCCAAATCCAGCAGGCTCTCCCAGTTAACCCACAAGCCACTCCTTCCAGGGAACCAGGTAGATAGACTGCAGACCTTCACCTTTCCCTCTCTTCCTCCAGACCCAATCTCTCAATCTTACCCTAAGCTCTGCAACAGAGCACCCAATGCAGCCTCCCTTTCCCCTTACCCCATCTTACATGAATCCCACAGATCTACCCCTCCTAACTTCGTTTCCCAATTCCAGCATGCCCCATCAAAGCCAACCCAGTCAGGGAAACAGGCGAGCCCCCTGCTATCTTCACCTCTCCTCCTGCCTCCTTCTGCTCTTGTCCCAATCCCTGCAGTCATCTTTATAGTAGAACACTTGCTGTGGCTTCCTTTTCCCCTCTGACCCCATTCCCAGTGAGTCACAAAATTTTTTTCCACAAGCCTTCCTTCCCCCAACTCATCCCATTACCCCAGTCTCCAACACCAGTGGGCATTCCCTGAGAACACAGCAGCTGGGCAGCAGACCCAATCAGCCAGTCTCACCGCCAGCACTATAGCTGACCTTCTGGGGTGACCGCTTGTCACTGTCTCCCCGCTTTCCATGGAGACTAAATAAGCAGGTCCTGGTTAAAGACTCCACTCTCCTCCTTCCTACAACCCTCTTCAGGAAGTTTATCCAGCCTATCCCCTGTCATCTCACAATATCCAGAAGCACATATTACTGGAAAACTCCAGGGTCTGCAAACTATCAGATCCACAGAAAATTTCCTACCAGGACACACACAGCCATCACATTCTCCTGAAATCCAAAGAACAAAACACCCACCCAACAAAGACAAGGCCAGAAATCAGCACCTAGACCTATAATCATCCCAATCGCAGATACCTAGACACCAGAGTAAAACATAATCAATAACACCCAGAACAACATGGCTCCACTAGAGCCCGGCAATGCTACCACAATAACCCTGAGTATTCCAACATAGCTGAAGCACTTTAAAAGACTTTAAAACAGCCTGTATGAAGATGATAGAGGTTCTTAAAAAGGAAAAATAATAAATCCCTTAAAGCTATCCCAGGAAGACACAAACAAATAGTAGCAGGAAATGAACAAATCCTTTAAATAAATCCAGAAAAAAATACAAACTGTTGAAGGAAAATGAATAAAACTGTTCAAGACCTAAAAATGCAGACAGACTCAATAAAGAAAATCCAAATTAAGGAAAATTTGGAAATAAGAAATTTAGGAATTCAAACAGAAACTACAGAGGTGGGCTTCACCAACAGGATACAAGAGATGGAAGAGAAAACTCAGGCATTGAAGTTATGATAGAAGAAATGGATACATTGATCAAAGAAAATGGTAATATAAAAGGTTCCTGACAGAAACATCCAACAACAACAACAAAAAAAAAAAAACTATGAAAAGACCAAATCTAAGCTTACTAGAAATAGAGGGAAGAAAAGAAACACAGGTCAAAGGCATAGAAAATATTTTCAACAAAATCATAGAAGAAAATTTCCCTAACCTAAAGAAGGAGTTTCCTATAAAGGTACAAGAAGCATACAGAACACCAAATAGGTTGGACTAGAAAAAAAAAGCCCCCTTGGCACATAATAGTTAGAATGCTAAACCTAAAGAACAAAGAAAACTGTTAAAAGCTGCAAGGGGAAAAGACTAAGTAGTTACAAATGCAGACCTGTAAGAATAACACCTGACTTCTCAATGGAGACTCTAAAAGTCAGAAGGGCCTAGACAGATATGTGCAAACGCTGTGACCACAGTTGCCAGAGCACACTACTATACCCAACCAAACTTTCAACCACCACAGATGGAGAAAATAAAACATTCCAGATTTGATAAAAAACAAATTAAAGCAATATCTACAAATCTAGCCCTATAGAAAGTGCTAGAAGGAAAACTCCAACCTAAAGAAGTTAACTAAAACCATAAAACACACTCAAACACAATCAAAAGAAGGAAAAAACATACACATTCCAGAAAAAATATTACCATCAACAACAAAATAATATGAATCAACAATCATTGGTCATTGGTATTTCTCAATATCGATGGCCTCAATTTCCTAATATAAAGACAGAGACTAACAAAATGGGTATAAAACAGGATCCATCTATCTGCTGAGTCCAAGAAACACACCTCAACATCAAGGATAGATATTATCTCAGGGTAAAGGGTTAGAAAAAATATTACAAGCAAATGGACCGAGAAGCAAGCTGGTGTAGGCATTCTAATATCTAACAAAATAGACTTTGAACTCAAACTAATCAGAAAAGATAGGAACGAATATTACATACTCATCAAAGAAAAAAATCCACCAAGATGATATTTCGATTCTTA
The DNA here is from genome assembly GCA_004026605.1 of Ondatra zibethicus. Lineage (NCBI taxonomy): Eukaryota > Metazoa > Chordata > Mammalia > Rodentia > Cricetidae > Ondatra > Ondatra zibethicus. The sequence continues at coordinate 18,770 of PVIU01002304.1, forward strand.
GCGTCCATTACCCAAGAACAAGGGCCCAAATTTATAAAAGAAGCACTACTACAGCTTGATTCACATATTGATCCTCATCACTGATAGTGAAAGACTTCAGTACCCACTCTCACCAATAGATAGGCCATCTATAAAAACTAAACAGAGGAATACTGGAGCTGACAGATGGCATAAACCAAATAGACCCAGTAAATGCTTACAGAACATTTCACCTAAGCACAAAGGAATAAACTCTCTCAGCACCTCATGGAACTGTTTTCAATATGACCACATACTTAAGCACAAAGCAAATCTCAACAGATACAAGAGAACTGAAATAACCCCCTGCATCCTATTAGACCACCACAGATTGAAGTTGGATATCAACAACAGAAACAACGGGAAGCTTACAAACTCATGGGAACTAAACAACTCTCTTCTGAATGAAAAACAGGTCAAGACAGAAATTTAAAAAGAAATTTAAAACTTTCCTGAATTGAATGAAAATGAATACACAACATACCCAAGCTTATGGGACACAATGAAAGTGATTCTAAGAGGCAGGTTTGCGCTAAGTGCCTATACTAGAAAACTGGACAGATCCCATACTAGTAACCTAACAACACACCTAAGAACTCTAGAACTAAAAGAAGAAATCACACCCAAAGGAGTAGATGGCAGAACATAGTTAAACTGAGGTCTGAAATCAATCAAATAGAAACAAAGAGAACATAAAGTATCAATGAAACAAAAAGTTATTTGAAAAAAAATTAATAAGATTATCAAACCTTTATCTGTATTAACTAAAATGTGGACAGAAAATATTCAAATTACAAAATCAGTAACAAAAAGGGATATAATAACAGATGCAGATAAGAGCCACAGAATCATGAGGACATACTTTTAAAAACCTGTACTCAACCAAATGTGAAAATATAAAGAGACAGATAATGTTCTTGATATGTACCACTTATCAAAGTTAAATAAAAAAGATCATCCATCATGATTACATAAGCTTCATTCCAGAAATGCAGGGATGGTTAAATATATGAAAATCAATAAATGTAATCCACCATATAAAGAAACTGAAAGACAAGAACTCCACGATCATCTCACTAGGTGCATAAAAGGCTTTTGACACAATCCAATACCCTTTCATGATAAAAGTCCTGGAGAGGTTAGATGTATAAATGGGCATACCTAAACATAAGAAAGATAATTTAGAGCAAGCCCATAGCCAACATCAACTTAAATGGAGAGAAAAACTCAAAGCAATTCCACTAAAATCAGGAATAAGACAAGGTTGTCCACTCTCTCCACATCTATCCAATATAGAATTTGAAGTCTAAACAAGAGCAATAAAGACAACTGAAGAAAATGAAGGGGATACAAACTGGATAGGAAAAGGTTAAAGGATCTTTATTTGCAGGTGGCATAATAATATACATAAGTGATTCTAAAAATTCCACCAGGAAACTCCTACAGCTGATAAACTCTTTGAGCAAAGTAGCTGGGTACAAAATTAACTCAATAATTAATAGTTCTCACAGATATGAATGACAGACTAAGAAAGATGTCATGGAAACAACACCCTTCACAATAGCATCAAGTTTTAGAAAATATCTTGGTAACTCTAACCACGCAAGTGAAAGACTTGCGTGGCAAAACTTTCAAGTCTTTGAAGAAAGAAGTTGAAGATATCAAAGATGGCAAGATCTCCCATGCTCATGCATCTGTAGGATTAACATAGTAAAACTGGCCATCCATTTTATAGATTGCTACCAAAAGCAATCTACAGATTCAGTGAAATTTCCATCAAAATACCAACACAATTCTTCACAGTTCTTAAAAGGACAAATAAACAAACAAAAACAAACAAGCAAAACCCAGGATAACTAAAACTATCCTAAACAATAAAAAAAACTCCTGGAGATATCACACTGAAAGGGAATGTCTGTGGATGAGTCAGGAGAGGGAACTTCTCTCCCGTCATTAACACGACACCACAGAGATTTGTCTCCAACTTCTGAAAGCCACCAGGAATTTCTGACTCCTGTGTCTACCTGGCTGCCCACTCCCTAACACAAGGTCTTCTGTGACAGAGGCAAGGGCAGGAAATACTGAACCAGGGGTGCTAATAAATCTTTCCTTGCTTGCTAACATGGGATCAATGAGATCTAAATTGAAATCTGTGCTTGAATGGCTTTCAGAAATGCTCGGCTCCCCTGTCGTTACAGTTAGGGCTTCCTTTGGGGAAAGAGAAAGATCTTCTGTGTTTGCTTATGTGCCACCTTGACTTTTTCATGGCGAGAACAGAGAAGAAAATGAGTCCTGTTGCTGACAGGATGGACATGGGATTCGGGGGAGCAGTGTTCTCCAAAGGAGCGTCTAAGAGGTGGAGGCCCCACAGATGGCACCTCTACATCCATCTAATAATCCCTGGTGAGCTGAAGACATTGTAAGTCACAAATGCATTGAATAAGCATTATAGCTTAATGGCATGGTATACTGCGGAGTCCCATGACACTGATGACTGGGGTTTCCTGGGAGCTACAGCATGCTGACAGCACCCAGCATGGAGAGAATGTAGCATGCCACAGAATGCTAGGACAGGAAAACACTGGAATTTGCTAAATATGGCTTCTGCTGAATGAGCTTTAAGTCATTAAGTCAAATATTCATCGCAAGTTATCACAGATAGAACGTCACATATTTTTCTTTTATTAGGGAGTATAACTCCATGAATCAGGAGTAAGGGACAAGGGGAGCCAAGGATAGGGTGCAATTGTGGAGTACACCTGGCACTTGACTTCACCGCATCCCTGTGCCAAGTTTTTTTCCACGGCATGTTGCTCTTCACTCCCGGTTGCGTGTGTGTTGGTGCCCAGTAAGGCTCCACGGTCTCTGGTGTCTCCCCCTTAACAAGGAATCGCCAGTGTGGACGCCAAGAAGACTGAATGGTAAGCATGGAACTGGACGCTGTCAGATTACCCGTGCTTGAAAGTGTGACCCATCCATCCCAAGGCGAGAACTGAAGGTAGAAACCGAAGCAATGCTAACAGGTGTCCTCTAGAGGGAGACACAGAGGCAGATCAGCACTAAGACACCATCAGGAGAACACAGGCCCAAGGCAAGCTTGGTCCAGAAACTAGCCCCAGACAGAAAACTGCAACTGATTCCAGCCGAACTGTGAGCAACAAAGGCAATGATGCTGGGTGAACACCCGCACGCCTGCACTTAGCGTCTGTCAGAACCAATCACCTGCCAATCATCGCTTCCCTCATTTGCATGTCAGAATCTCATGATGAGAAACTGTTAGGCTTCCTGTAACTGAATGAAGAGTGTTCTTAAACGAAGGCTACCTCATCCCATCATCCTGTACTAGCGATGCTTTTGTTGGCTATATTGTCTGAAATATTTGCAATAGTGACGGCTAATATTGTTGATAGGACTAAAGATCACCTATAAGACAAACTTCTGAATTGAGATGGGAATACCCACCCTAAATGTAGACTGGAAAATTCCTTCTCTTCTACTCCGCCCTCCTAAAATTGACTTGATTCATCTGAGTTCTCTGTAAACCAGATTAGTGAGTCATTCCCTTTTCAGACTTAGGCTTCATACTTAATATTCTTGTCCTGAACCTGTTGGCTCAGCACCAGGCTATCCTGTGGAAAGGAGCAGTACCCCTTTTAAAATTTACTCATCAAGACCCTTGAGAAGGCTTCACCAAGAAGTCCTTCCAAAAAGGTAAAATGCTTGCCCCTTTTTGAAGGTTGCACCTATAAGTGTGACTGCTCTGAGGGGAAAGGTATCCCGGTCTCTGGGAGCCAAGAACTACACAGCAAACCTCACACAAGAGATCTATTGGAAAAGATACAAGAAGATGGTTGCCTCCTCTCAGGAGAGAAAGAACAAAGAACTGAGCAAGAGGCAGGCTTTATAGAGGGTTTCTTGCAGGGATGGGCATGGGGGGGGGCGCTTTCCAGGGTAGCCTGGGATTGGTGGGATTCTGTGGACCTGATGTCCAGCAAGCTCAAGGATTGGTGGTTTTGAGTGCAGGGATTGGTGAGCTTTCAAAACCCAGAAGTGAGTTTGGACTTTTTACCCTATATTCCTCACTTTTTAAATTATTAGTAAACAATCAGGGGTCAGGAAAAGGGGTAACATTAGCATTAGACTACTTCTTGTATGGGGTGTTCAGTGCTGTGGGGCAGGCTTGATCTACACAACAAAAACATAATTGGTGGTTGTAGGCCTCTGATCCTATGATTGGGGGCTGATATTCCTGCAATAGCAAGTGATTAAAAATCGGGTTAGAATTGCTGTTGAAGAAATCTAGACAAGAAGCTTATAATGCAGGGGTATGACTAATAGGGTTAAGAAAAGGGGGTTTAGAAGGGTATTATCCAATTCCATAGTGGACTGTCAATGATCCACTGGCCAGAGGATTGAGCTATTTCTTAAAAATTTTTTTGAAGAGCCATCTGGAGTTGTTGAATCTTGCCTATACCTGACAGGTTAACATAAAAACAACATGCCTCCATGAGGAAGAGGCAAAACCACCCTCTCTGCTGTTAGCAAATCAATTCCTAGCTGATTTTGTAGCACTACAGTGGCCAGTGAGCTGCGGGATTATGGGCAGCTCCAAAGGGAAGGCAGGAACAGAGGGCAGGAGAGGGTGCAATAGCTGGGTTGGGCCTAAGGAAAGCGCAGGATTGCAGTTCCAAGGGTGAAGAGATGAGAGTTCCATGTGAAGAGGGCCGGCCATCGCCTTAAAGACCATTGCTGGGTATGCCTCCACCTCCAAAGGTGCCAGAGGAATGCAGATGCTCAGTGATCTCTTCCTCAAGCTCAAGGAAGCGTTTACACTGATCAAAGGGGGAAACTTAGCTAATTGCGGCTGGTTATTGCAGTAAAGCCCTCAAGAAGCACCAATGACTGGGCCCTGGCCCCAGCCTACTCCAATGGACAAAAGGGCCATGTCTAGCACCTCAGGATGCATGTGGCCACGCTCCTTCCTACAGAGAAAAAAAGCCCAAAATCAAGCCACAAAATCCTACCCATTCCTGAGCTTGCCACAAGATCAGAAAACAGAATCCCACCAATCCCTGAGCTTGTCGCAAGACTAGAAAACAAAAACCCACCAATCCCTAAGCTTGCTCCAAGATCAGGTCATAAAATCCCACCAATCCCAAGTCACCACGGAGAGTTCTTCTTTCCTTCACCCCAAGGAACCCTATATAAAGCCTGTCTTCTGCTCAGTTCTCTGCTGCTTCTCCAGCAGAGATAGCACCCCTCTTGTGACTTGCCCAATAAATCATTTGTCTAAGGTTAGCTGTGCAGTGTGACTTTGTGGTATTCCTTGGCTCCCAACTTCCAGGATACTTTTTCATTTAGAACTGCAACATTTCCATTGGAGAAACTTTTCCCCTCAGAGCTGCAACAGGGGAAATTTCCCACTGGGGAAATCTTTCCACTCAGACTGTAACACCTACAGATGGATGCTGAGTGGTCCATGAGCCGGAAGGTGAGAACATTACGAGCAAACTGGAGATGAGGAATGGGGTGTCCAGTGCAGCTCAGACCCAGACAGGGAGTGCAGGCACCAGGAGAGCCTATCAGAGCAATGAAACCAATGTCAGTGTTATAGCTGAGAGGAGAAAGGTATCCTGGCAGTGGGAAGACCAACTCCTAATCCAGATCTTTGAGGTGGGAAGATTCGCCTTTAATATGGGCCACACACAAAGTAGATAAGAAGCCTACTGTCTTAGTTGGGGTCTTATTGCTATGAAGAGACACCACAACCATGGAAATCTATAAAGGAAAACAATTAATTGGGGTTTTCTTACAGTCCAGAGGTTTAGGCCATTATTGTCACAGTGGGAAGCATGGCATCATGGAGACAGACGTGAGAGTCCTACATCTGGATCCACAACAAGTGGGATGAGGCAGTGGGCCACACTGGGCCTACCTAGGGCTTGTGAAAACTCAAAGCCTGCCCCCAGCAACACACTTCCGCCAACGATGCCACACCTAATCCAGCAAGGCCACGCCTCCTAATGGTGCCGCTGCTGTGAGTATACGAGGGCTAGAGGGCTATTTTCTTTCAAACCACCACATCTACTGAGTACTTGTTTGATCTGTGTGAGCAGAACAATCTCAAGCTAATGAACGAAAGGTTCCTTCGGATTGTGGCAAATGGGAGTTTTGGATCATGAACCAGTTTCCAGACTTGAGACAGTTTACAGACTTGAAGGAAGGGGTGCCCAGGTGCCCCCGAGTAAGAACCTTGGTAAAACACCTAAGAGTTTTACTGTTAGCGGTTCTCCAGTGCTTCCCCACAGGGACCTACAGCCCTTTCCGAGGGCAACTGTACACTGGGGGAAAGGAAACAATCAGACTTTCCAGAGTGTATTGGATGTAGGTTCTGAACTGACCCTGCTTCCAGGAAACATTGTGGCCTCCAGTTAAAGTAGGGGCTTAAGGAAGTCAGGTGGTCAATAGAGTTTTGTCTGAAGTCCACTCACAGTAGGTCCACTGTGTCCCCAAACTCATCTTGTGGTTATTTCCCCAGTCCCAGAATGTATAAACGGGATAGATATTCTTAGAAGTTATCAGAATTCTTAGAGTGGTTCCCTGACCTGAGGAGTGAGGGCTGGTTTTGGTTTAAAAGGCTAAATGGAAGCCTTTAGAGCTACTTCTGCCAAAGAAAATAGTGAATCAAAACCAGAATTGCTTTGCTGGAGGAACTGCAGAAATGAGGGCCAACATAAAGAACTTTAAAAATGCAGGGGAGGTGGATCCCACCGCATCTCCCTTCGGAAACCTTGCCAGAGCAGCAAGTGACGCCTAGGACAACAGGCCACGGAAGAAGGATATTCAGCCAGCTTCCCAAGGTTAGATCTGTCCTTGTATCCAAGAAAAAGATGGAAGGCCAGGAAAGGAAACAGATCCCCGGTGTGACCTGCATCTCAAAAGAATCTCCAAGAGGAAAACTGTAACTGTGTTCTAACTGCACACAGCAGTATAGGATGACTGGGCACAGCCAACGAGAGGACTCAGCCACACCTCGATTCCCAGAGCCCCTGGCAGATGAGGTTCCACGGCTCACCTTCATTGAACGGGGATTATTCCAAAATGGGGACCACCATAACCCTCTGTCTTACACAGGCTGTTCTGCCCTTGCCCTGACAGCTGTGGTCTTTGTGATATACTAAATACACTTGCCCTGCTGTACGCTGTTCTAATGGGTGAGTGCCTTCGTCAGCCTGTCAATATCACAATGATTTATGAAGTAGGGTACCAAAACAAGAAATTCGGGATGAGTAGAAAAATCAGACTGCATTTTCACATGAGAATATCAAGTTAGCATCATTTAGTCAGGTAATGGTAATGTGTATGTGTAAACATCTTCCATGTTGAAAGGATTCAAGGATGAGTCTGCCAAAATGTGCATGTCAAGACTCTGATCTTACTGGGTGGATTCATTTTAAAATTCTGCTTAGGGCGCCAGTGTTAGACCCGCCAAGCAAACCTAACCCTCTGCGGGGGTGTCAAGCGACACCGCTTCTCACATGACCCGGATCTGCTCTTTTCCCGCCCGTCAGATTTCTCCACGGCCTGAATGCTGGGCATTATCATGTTCAAAAGAGGAGAGTCAGAGAAAGGAAAGCTGCCATTCTGGACGTAAGGAAACTTACTGCTCTCCAGCCGTGGCAATGAGAAAGCACACATGAAACATCTGAGGCACGTGAAACAAGGTTGAATTGATGCTCGTTGCTACATCGGGAAAGGAGCAAAACCAAAACCAGCACATAGATTAAATCTAGGACGATTTCCCCAGAAGTTGTTTTAGCAACATTTGTGTAAGAAAAAGCAGGCGGGGGAGATGAGGCTCTGAGTATAGCTCCAGCCCTTCTGCCACTCAGAAGGTGACTTTTATGGATGAAAGGAGTGAGAGACACCGGTAACATAAACCCGTACAAAAGCTCACCAGCCAACTGTGAGAACGAAGAAAAGGTAAAACACACAAGAGGTAGAGAGGAAAACATCAAGAACACTGAATTTCCCTCAGAGAAATATGTTCATTTTTACATCTTGAGCACTTTAGAAACCATTTATGTTTGTTGTTGGGAACTTAGAAATGCATAAAAGAAACAGGGAAAGATTGATGGAAAAGAGAAAGGGACGAGAGAAATTTATACAGAACCTGGGCGCGGCCTTGTCCATGTTTCGCTCTGTCAGACGCCCCACACACTTAGAGTTCTTTGGTGGTGATATTTGACCTTTCCCTGGGGAGCTACAAACATCAGATCCGGTACCAGTAGCAGGCAGGAAACAATGCCACTCCAGCCTAGCTCATTAGCCAAGAAATTCTATTAGTGTTACTTAGGGGACCATGGGTGTGGGCTCCCTACAGAAGCATGGGCAGCTTACTATTGACTATATCACAAAAGAAGAGCTCACCTCAAGCACCCTGTAATGATTAACTGCCTATCTATTCTCCAAGAGGGGCTGGGTCTCACGCACTGCAGTAAGAATTACCTCCACCATGCTGTCTGTCTCATGTGCCTGCGAGCCCTCTCTTAACTCCACAGGGCAATGTTAGCAGACCCAATACTTGGCCACGGACTCAAAATAGATTTTCCCCTAAGCCACAGAATACACGCATACAAGAACAGATAAAAAGCAATTCCTTTTATTCTCCTAACATTTGCCATAAAATAGTTGTATCAGCTAGAGGGAAAAGACTTTGGTTTTATGTAATCAAAATGATCTCCAAACCCATGGCATTCTGGGAATTGCAGACTCTCAGGAGACTGTTCCACCTGGAACTTTCCTGATCACCTAACTTCTTTCCTTGGCTCAGCTGAACACACAGAACTTCCTTGGCCCAGGGCTCTTCCCTCTGTCTGGGCCTGTCATCCCCTGATCTCCTAGTCTCCAGGAGTTTCCTCATAGCAGAACCATGACTCCAAAACCACTTCTTTCTCCTTTGGTTCAAGAAGTTGAAGCTCTCCTAGTGAGCTTTTGCTCTTCTGGGTTGGCTCACTTCTGCGTGTGCTTCGGGACACCAGCAAGATCTCTGTTTCAAGACAAGATCTCCCGGCCGGGCGGTGGTGGCACACGCCTTTAATCCCAGCACTTGGGAGGCAGAGGCAGGTGGATCTCTGTGAGTTCGAGACCAGCCTGGTCTACAAGAGCTAGTTCCAGGACAGGCTCCAAAGCCACAGAGAAACCCTGTCTCGAAAAAGAAAAAAAAAAAAAAAAGACAAGATGTCCTGAGTAAATTGGGAGCATGGGGACCTTGGGAGATGGTTGAAGGGGAAGGGAGAGGCATGGAGGGGAGCAGAGAAAAATGTAGAGCTCAATAAAAATCAATTTTAAAAAAAGATATCTGTTTCAGGAAGTCTTCTTTTTTATTTTATCTTTTTAAAAAAGAAAACCAACTATTTTTTCATTTTACATACCAATTCCAGTTCCCACTCCCTCCCCTCCTCCCATTCCCTCCATATACCCTTTCAACCCATCCATTCCTCAGAAATGGTAAGGCACATAGCCAAGGCTCTCCCTACTATATCTAGGCTGAGCAAGGTATCCATCCAAAGAGAATGGGTTCCCAAAAAGCCATTACAAATAGTGGGGATAAATCCTGGAGCCAATGCCAGTGACCCCTCAGTCTGCCCCAGACATACAACTGTCATCCACATTCAGAGGGCTTAGTTCAGTCCTATGCTGGTTCCTTCCCTATCCGGCTGGAGTTGGTGAATTCCCATTAGCTCAGGTAAACTGTTTCAGTGGGTGTCCCCATCATGGTCTTGACCTGTTTGCTCATATTCTCATTCCTCCTGCTCTTCGACTGAACTTTGGGAGCTCTGCCTCTATTTCCATCAGTTTCTGGATGAAGGCTCTATGGTGACATTTAAGATAGTCATCAGTGTGACTACAGGGCCATTCGGGCATCCTCTCCACTATTGCTTAGGGTCTTAGCTGGGGTCATCCTTGTGAATTCCTGGGGATTTCTCTAGTGCAGGGTTTCTTGCTAGCCCCATAATGGCTCCCTCAATCAAGATATCTCTTTCCTTGCTCTCTCTCTCTGTCCTTTCAGGAAGCCTTCTTTGCCAAATCATATCCCCATTGTTCCCCCATACCGATTTACTTAACAGTACAAATTATTGTACAGATTACTCTAACTAGATAAATTTTAGTGTAAAGACAAAGCATATTAATATTTTTAAATTTTTATTTGCTGATTTTATGTGTATGGATGTTTTATATCCATTCATGTCTGTACATGCCCGGCCAGAAGAGGGTGTCAGATGGCCTAGGACTGGAGTTATGAATGGCTTGAGCCACCATGTTGGTACAGGAAATTGAACTTGGGTCTTCTGGAAGAACAGCCAATACTGTTAGCCAATGAGCCATCTTTCCAATCTTAAGTTAATATTTAATAAAATAAATATCCATCAGCTAAATACCTAAGATTGTGTACTTGATTTTGCTTAACATGGAGCAAACACATGCCCAGGAGAGACTAGCGTGAGTAGCCTCCACATGCATGGAAGAGTTCCTCTCCGGGGCAGGTGGGAACCGCTTTGGGACTTTTGTGCCTTTCTGTCCTTTCTGCCATGGCAGGACACTTGGATGATGCCGTCTATGAAGTACAAGGCTTCAACACACGTTAAAACATCCCAGTTCCTCTTTCTTGAACTTCCCAGCCTCCAGAATTGAGAAACAACTTTAGATTCCTTAAAAAATTACCTAGTCTGGGGCGGGGGGTTGTATAAGTTGCCCAGACTTCCCTTGAACTTGCTCTGTAGCTCAGCCTTCTCTTTAATTTACGATTGTTCTATCTCTGTGCCACCAGGATCAGCTTAGGAGTTTTGCTGTGGCATACAAACGGACTAAGGCATAGTCTAATTGGCTTTATCCTGGCACATGACCTACCAGAATGTATTCCCCCAGGCTCCAGTGCAGCAAGACATAACCATGTAATTCAGTTCCTGTGGGTACCAGTGGGTAGTTCAGATACAGACTGGGTCTTTGAAGGGAAAGGGTACATGTTCTTCCAGTTCTTTTGCAGCTCTTCCCTCCCCCACGGCCTTAACTGTGAGTGGACATTGTGGTGATGGCCCATTTAGTACTAAATGAACAATACCAGCACCTTCTGACAGAGGCAAGGGACAGAGCAAACCTCAGGACTTCGCTGCCTGTGCCGCTGTCCTAGTCCTGGAACTGCTACGCAGACTGTTATTCAAGAAAAGGGTATGTGTCATGCATCATCACCTACTGGAGAGATAGCACATTGTCCTCTTTACCAGGTACTCCCTGAGTTCTGAGAGCAAAGTCGGGATCTAGAAATGAAAGGTAGCATCACACCAGAAAGAAGCTGTTAGTGCAGTGAAGATAGGCACTCTAAAATACTTGCACACTTACTAGGGCGTGACAAGTGCTGGGACAGAATTAAGTACGGGGTGCTGTTGGGACCCTGGGGGCCTCAGAGGCCTCAGAGAAGGCTTCAAGGAGAAGGTAAAAGTGATACTGGTTCTAAACAAAGAACAGGACTTAATGAGATGTACAGAACAAGAGGAAACATCTCATCCCAAGAGAGAGCATGGTGCTTTCCGGTGAGAAAGCAGTGGACCCAGGGGGTTAAGTAAAGAGCCCTGAAGTCCAAGTATGTTGGTCCAACTCCCAGCTAACACGTTCACCATTTATTAGGTATCTGGCTGCCTGCGCTTTACCCACGCTTTCTGTGTCTACCACCTAGAGTTTCCATCAGGACCGAGTGCCCAGCCTGTGAGAAAGCAGCACCGTGGTGCCTAAGTGCTGTGAAACACGCTCAGTGAAGGTGAACTTGGAAATCAGTGCAGTATGACTAGAACCGAGGGCAAAGGGAATGGTTTATGAGCAGGCCAAAGAGTTTGGATCTCGTCCCAAAGCCCACGGGGCCTCTGAAAGGACTCTAAGCAGAAAGCTAACACAATCGGGTAGAATTCTGCCTTCAAGTGCTCACCCTGGCCCTTCAGCCAGAGGGGGTCAGGACTTCTCTAAACAAACAAACCACAAACCGTAGTAGCTTTGCACAAGAAAAATGTTCCAAACACTGCTTCCATTTAGACAAATATTTTTCATGCCTTCTAGGTAGTGAAAATGGAGAGAGACAAGTCTTAAAACAGACCACGCCTCAGCTTATGTGGTTCACTATCCCATCTGTCAAGAGCTCGCTGTTATATAGCTTAACAGTCCGTCACTATCTCTCTGCAGCCCAAGTATCCAATTCCTGCTTTGCTTAAAAAGAGAGAGAAAGAGAGAGAGAGAGAGACCTTTGTCTTGTGATTAAGAATCTAGGAGTCCAAAAAAAAAAAAATCTAGGAGTTCTGATGTCCTCTCTGATTCCATGAGCACCTGCATATACATGACACACATATGCATAAACAAAAATAATTAAATAAATATTTGTACCTTAAAATAAACCTTCAGGGGGAAAAGAAGAATCCTTCTTCCCCCCAGGGTTAAGCTACTGTGGAAGGGTCCCTCGCAGGCAGATACAGTTCTCTGACTTGTTTTCAGGTGAAAACTGACTTGCTTTCAATTTGTTTCTTCTGTGAAAATGTATTAAGGAAAGTACTGAGGACTCTGTGCATTTGCTGACATCATTGAGAAAACCTTCGCGTGAGCCAGGTGAGGAGCCAGATGTGGCGGCACACACCTGTAATCCCAGCACTTGGAAGCGGAGGCATTAATAGGATCACCACAAGTTCCAAGCCTGCAAAGCTCTGTCTTGAAAACACACAAAGGTACCTGACGTGTTGACCAGGGTTGGAGAGGGCAGAGGCTCTTCAGAGAGACAGTCTAGAGCTGAGGTGACTAGTTGCTGCCATGCCATAGTATTTCTTCTTTGAGAAACAAAGAGTGCCGATACAATTATGTTTCTTTACCTCAAATACAAATTGCCAACTGAGGTCTGTATGTCTCTATGTAAACTGTCTGTCTGTATTGAGGGAAGCTGAAGGACACGCAGGAAGTGTTGCAAGACAGTGAAGTGGGGCGGGAGGATGTTCTTTCCTAATAAAGTAAAATAAAGTCACCATAAAACAAGATTTGATGGAATTTTCCAGAATTCTGAGTGCTCCCCTCAACAACAACAAAAAGACAACACACCTCAATTTTCTAGAAGGTCAAGCCTGTGGCACCTCAGTTTCAAAAGCATGGGTAAGTCACTCCCTCTGCTGCCAACTTCCCCCGATCGACAGTGTAAAAGTCTGACTTCAGGGCCTCATTCCTGCACAGCAAGAGCCTCCTCTTTGAGCTGGTTTTGGAAGTGGGTCTGGAGTATCTCCAAATGGTCTCATTTGCTATGAGAAACTCTGGGGACTGTCTCTGTGTCTTGGCCAAAAATGTATGGCCCTGTTGAGATCAAAGTCAGGTTGCCCACAGCTGGGGCTTAAGTAGGAATGAGCTAAGACTACACACTCTGAAGATTCTGGAGTACAACATGATGCTGAATCAGCAGAAAGAGGACCCTCCCTACTGGTATATGATGTCCAATCCCTGGGTATAGCTAAGGCTCCTTAAGAAGCCCTGACTTGTGCAGAGCACCCTTGGTGCTAAGCAGAATCCTTCACCTGCTCCACTCAGCCTGGCATCTGGAAGTCTTTAGGTCTGACACTGTGGGCTGGAGGAATGGAAGCAGAGGTCTCAGCCGCCCTCTGGCTAAATTTCTGTGTGAGACACTAAAGAAAAAGAGACCTCAATACTCACGCTGCTCCAGGAACAATGTTGTCTACTGAGAAAATTGAGCTATAGCCTCACGGTGCTAAACAACCATAATCATGTACTCATCTGGCCCAGATCTTCTTGGATTGTGCATTTAAAAACAATGCTGAGCAGGTAGCACTGCAGAAGGAGAAAATCATAGGGAACTTGTCATGAAGGTTATGCAGAGACACCATCAGCGAACTCTGCCTTGACGCAGGTACATGCTACAGTCACAGGTCTATTTCCAGTCACCTCCCCATCCTCTCTTATCTGAAAGTCCAGCTTCTCCTGAGCAGTTTGCAGCCTAAAAATTAACAGAGACTGAGGCTTAGCTCACACAAGCAGGGGCATTTTCCTATTGAGTCGCATGCATCACTAATGTCCTGTTAGGGCTTCTCCATTACTTAGTGATAATCATTCTAAATTATTGTTTCCCCAGGGAACCTAGGAGGGAGGCCAAACCTGTGTGTATGTGAAGAGATGTCTCATCAATTCCTCACTCTGAAAATATCTGAAGGCCAAGTAAGGTAGCACACACCTTTAACATTTATGCAGCATTTATGCACCTGAAGCATGAAGACGGCCATGAGTTTGAGACCAATCCAGGCTCCATAGTAAGTTCCAGGCTTTAAAAAACATCCAGAGACAGGTGGCCTAGCTATGACGCACTCTAATGGCCTCCGGCAGTGGAGAGCGCAGCAAGCCTTACCTTTCACAAGCAGAAACAATGAAAACAAGGCAAATTCAGTTGATCCCAACATCCCTTTGTCATCAGCTCACCAAGTATTTCTGAGACTTCTGTATTTGAGACAGAAAATAACCCGTCTCGAATCAGGGGAAGGTTCGTTCCAATTCTCCGGTGCCAGCCCCATGCGCTCGGACTGCACATGCAAAAGCAGGTCTGTCCTCCCCTCCATTTTTCCAGAGGAACCCATAACTTAGTATACACTGCCATCTTTTTGAAGTTAATTATATGCACATATTATTTCTTCCACTAGATTAGAAAGCCTAAGAAGGCAGAGACAATCTCGACTGCCTCTTGAATTTTGAAAACAAGCTGAAAAACATAACCGCCCATACATAGACACCTTCCCTCTCTCCTCGTCTTCCTTCCTCCTCCCCTGGTTGTCCAAAGCCTACCACAGTGGCTTTCTGGTAATTTAATAACTTTAATTGAATGTCATTCTTTAGCCATTAAAAATAAAAATGCAATAAATGAAAGACTTACAGTTACAAGGCAAGATGTAAAATAGTGGTTGTACCCAATTTTGTCAAGTATGGTCACACAGCAAGCTACATGTAAAAGAGCAATAAATAGGAAACACTAGCATGTTTATTATTCTGATAAGAATGATTTTATCATTATTGACAAAAACAACAGGGTTTTAAGGGGGGTGGTCGTTGGTGTGAGGGTTTTTTTTTTTAAGTTGATGTTTGTTTGTGTGTGTCTTCATGTGGCCAGAAGCCTGTGTTACATGTCTCTCAATTCCCCCTGAATCTACAGTTCACTGTTTCTGCAGGACTGGATTACCCAGAAGCCCCAGGAATCCTCCTGTGCCCACTTTCCTCATACTTGGGCTATAAGCATGCACTGCCACACACAACTTTCATGTGGGCACTAGGAATCTGACTCAGTTTCTCATGGGTGGATGGCTAGTACTTCGTGGACAAAGCCATCTCTCAAGTCAGTTGTGGCGTGGGGTGAGTTTTTTTAATGAACTCATATTACTTTTATAACCAGAAAAAAATTCTTGAAACACAGATATAATAAGGTTGTATAATTGTTATGTGGGACCACAGATAATTGCCAAGATGCTGAGCACATCAAAGTTTACCCTGAAGGCTTAAGAATTCACTATAAGTAAGAAAGAAGAATATATTCTCCATTGTGTCACCCTGAGTTGCCAGGACTTACCTTCTCAACTCCAGGAGAGCCTTTGAGAAAGATGCCCAAACCCCAGTCTGCAGGCAATTCTGTGTTCCCATCTGCAGGGGTCATCACCCTGACTCTGGAGAAGAGATGGATTGACAGAGAATGCATGATAGGTGTAGAGCTAGGGCCTCTGATGGCAACCAGGAGGTCTCAGTGAGATGCAGTTCTCCTCCAGCAGATGGGTTCTGGGAAGGCCACCATCCCTTGCCAGGTTTGGTGCGATTAGGGCTGGCACGCCTTCTGCCTCCTTGGCTGTGTTGTTGGGTACAACAGCCTAGTCATTTCCAGGTAAAGCCTGCATCACGGTGATGGGGTCTTCAGCAACTCTCCTCTAAGGGGGGATGCCTTTTCCATGTCTACCCGCAATGGGAGAGCATTTCAGTTGGCCCATAGACTGGTCTACAGCATAAACAATCTTCTGGATTCCCTCAGTTTTGTATCATGGAAGAGTATTCATAATTAGTTTTTCTTGTTTGGTGATTTTTTTAAGGCATCTTCAAGAGTGGCTGCACTGTCTCTCACATCACTGGTGCCAGCTGCAGGTGTCCTATTCATTGTCACCCGTCCCTGCCCTGAGGGCTCAGCTCCTGCCCTGAGGACCCAGCTCCTCTGCTCATTGGCAGGTAATGTTTTCCCCTCCAGCCCACTTCAGGCCACATCTTCTTTCTTCATATTTCTCTCCATTTTGGATGAAGCTAAGCAGCTTCTTTCTGGTTACAAGCTATATGCAGACGCTTCCCTGGGAAGTCTTCGCACCTATCTTTTGTCTCTTTCATCTTATTTTATTTAAATCCATCTGTTTGCTTTCAAAGGATGAATGATCTGAGGAGGGATTTCACTGGAGCAAAGAAGAGTGTCAATTAGAAATTCCAACTACTAAAATATGACTTTCTACAAATCTAAACACAAGCAAATGATTTCTGCTGTTCTCAAAACCCATCCCTAGAAATTGCTACCAGCCAAAAAGAAAGGCTGCCACCTCCAACAACAAAGGCCCTAGAAGACAGTGATGCCTAATTCTTTTAAACGTAATATTTTCCAGATAAATCGAGAGTGAGCCTTTAGATAACATCTTATTAGATTTCATGGAAATTGTTACTAGCATAATTAAAACATTTTATTGTATATCATAGAACATTTAATTACACTAAAAGCTCATTTCGTATAACAAAATGTTCATTATTTTTATCAGCTATTAATTAAAGTGTAAAATTGTGTGCTAGTGATCATTTTTAACCATACTTAATCTTTTTGCTTTTATTAAGTAAATGGAAGAAAATTAATAGAAAATACCCAAAAATAAAATTATTTCAGATTATTCAGATATTCTACTATAATTATTTTTCAGGACTGTTGGAGTTTCCTTATGAGTCCACATTTGGTTGTGTACCAAATACTGTGCCAACAGCTAGCAAAAAAATTATTTATAAATTATAAATTAGTTATAAATTATACTGAATTATTATAATTTTTAAAATAAAATAATGATTCCAACTTTTTTATTAAACTTATTCTATGTATTCTCTCAAAAAAGCAGAATGCCAAAGATGGGATTTATTAATGGCTAGAAACACATGGAATTGTGGGAGGTGTCTAAGCAGTCTTTTCAGGGCTCTTTGTCATCCATTCTGATGCTAACAGGCACTGGGAAGGTCTAGATGAGCAACAACAAGTGCAATACACACATGTACACACACACACATTTGCACACATGTAGAGATACAAAAGCACACACGTGCACACACAACCTGACATCACCTGGAACGTGTGTCAGTTCTTGTTGGCTCTGACTTTAACTGTATGGGTGTCTTTCAGAGGCCAGGACCTTGGTGACTCATTATAACTAGCCCAAGAGTCAGGAAAGCTAAGTGGGTAGGAGACACGAGGTGAAAGTACAGCAGTTGCTGCTCCAACTACCTCTTGCTGATGAGACAGCAGAAGTATGCCAACCTATGTGAACTACAAAAGGCTGTCTGCTTCACGGGCCCTAGGCTCTCCTCTCCAGCTGCAACAGTCTCTCTAACCAGAAACATAGAGGAAAGGGAAGTCTGGTCCACGTGTTTTGGCCTTGATGATTTGACAGGCTTTAAACACACAGCAGTCTACCCCTTGTCGAGGTGGCACCGACACACACATGCCTAAGCCATGTTTCCAAATAAAGACAAAAGCTGATGTGAAGCGAGTGTCCCACCACACAACCAACGTGAAGCTCCTCCCATAAGGAACAGACGCAAGGCATCTCTGCTCTGAGTTCATTCTCTGACAAGCACTTAGCATTCTCATCGGATAAATTAAGTAAGTAGGTAAAAATTACATCCTTTTAACACATCTAATGGTAAATGATCAAAGAATCGATGTAAGGGAGACAAATATTTGAGCAGCACATAGCAAATGATGAGAGAATGGTCTCTGTTCCTCATTTGCAGCCGGTCCCGGCTTAGGGTCCTTTCCACAGCCCCCTGCTCTCTGCCAATGCCTCAGCCAGTCATGGCTCCTTGCCAGGTGCAGCCTGTAAATCAATTTTAAATAATAATTTCACTGCCTTTGTAATCTAGCTTGCAAGTCACTTCTCAGAGACTGTTGTAACACCTCTTGAAAGGTTCGGGTTTCAAATAGTTGAGTGCTATCCACCATTATAGCAAAACTCTTTCCTCTCATCTAGACATGAATAAACTACCTTGTTTCTTATACCAGTAAAATAGATAACTAAGAAAATACTAAATCACTCAGCAATGCCTGCCGGTAATCTCAGCACTCAGAGGGCTGAGGCAGGGGGATTATGTGTTCAAGGCTCACTTTGAGCAGCACAGTGAAAAGATCACAAAATACCCAAAATTAAATTAATAAGAAAGTGTCGTTGTTGGACCAGGGCGATGGCTTAGCGAGCTGAGTTCCGTCTCCAGAGGCCTCATGAAAATGCAGGTGTGTTGGGTGGTGGCATGAAGTTGTAGCCCCAGCACTGAGGGTGTGGAGACAGGTGAACCGTGGGGACTCACTAACCAGCTGGCCTCCCCTGTCTGGAAGGTTCTAGGCCAGTGGGACACCCTATTTCAAAAAGGAGATGGACAGTACCAAAGGAGCAACACCTGAGGTTTCCTTTGCCCTCCACACGGTCATAGATGCCTGCATGCACACACACCTACACACATATGAACGTGCACAAACACACACATGCAGCAAAAGAGCATGATGTTGATGTTCAGTATCTCACTCTAGAAATAAATGATTTGTCCAGATACATAAAGTTTTATTTCTGATAGCAGTTTAATATTTGTTTTTATATATCCATCAAAATATAGTATGATTGTCTCCTTGTGTAGCCCAAGCTGGCCTCCTATTCATAATCCTGCCCCCTCTACCTTCTGAGTGTTGGCATTACAGTCATGTGCCACCATGCATGGCCATGCAATTATTTTGATCAATTATAAACACACGTGCACACACATCTTACACACAAAAAGCTTTAACAGTCATCAACCTAGGTAATGTTCTTAACAGTTAGAGTTTTAAGGTCACAGGCAATAAAACTAATTAGGAAATTTCTGTATATATTGTTGAAAATATCGTCAGGAAGGATCTTCAACTGTATCATGTCTGAATACACTTCTGTAGGGCAGTAGAGTGGAAAAGCTCATGGAGAGAATGTAAAATAAAATGATCTGTTTTAAATATCAAGACCGCTTTCCATCTGAGAGAAGCCTATCCATGTATTTTTAAAATAGAGATAGCAGGCAGCGAGGAAGTAGTTTAGAGAGATTTTGTTGATAAGTAGAAAGGATTAACAGATGAATTTTCACTTTAATTTCCTTGCATGTCAGGGATCGCAAGTTTTGATCTTACTCAAGTCTGCGGTGAAACACTTAGATAACAGCAAAAAGGTATTCAGCGTCCTACCAAAAGCAAGAACACGTTTGGATCTGCATGCTCAAGCAAAGAGAACAGCGGCAGTCAATGCGCTGAGTCGTTCTACTCAGCTCTGCATTGCGCTCCCTTGTAATTAAACCCTCTGTGATGATGACACAAGGCAGGTGTTCTTTTTGTCCCTTTACAAGGTGCAAAAGGCATCCTGTCTTTTGTAATTTCCGCTCAAGTGTCTCAACATACTGTGTTCTATAAATGTGTTTTTAGGCCACACCTACACGACAGTCACTGGCCTAATCAGGAATATATAATCCAGGGGAGTTTGCTGGCATTTAATCAGAAAGCTTCACTGCAGAGGGGGCCACTACAAGACCCTCAGCTATTTAAATAATCTCTAGCCAGCACTTGAAGGTGTTCTCATTAGCATAATGGATGTCTGTTGACATGCATTTTCCCTGATAAAATCAGTAGTTTGCTTAACATACATGAATGGCTAAAACAATTTAAAGAGCCCATTTGCATTAGTGCCATATAAAAATGCTTAACCACTATGAATGTCCTCCCACCTGGGTCATTAAAATGTCCCGCATCCATCTAATTTGAAAGGTTTGTAGGTTGGCTGACTCCTAACAAGTAACTCAAAAATCCTGCCAATAGGACCGCATTTGTCCCAGATGCAACTCTTGTTTGTTCATGGGGCACGGAGGAGCACGAGGCAGAGTCCCCTCAAGCTCACTGATACCCAGCCGTGCACTATCTATGCCTGCTTGCTAGTGAATACACATGGAGGGGGCCTCAAACTCAGGCTTTCTTCATTCAGACTCGGTGGTGACATTGCAGGGGCTCTGTACCTCACTCCCTATTACCCTGCATGGGTGCCCAGTATCCCCCACGGCCAGCTTGCTCTTCCATGAGCAACCGAGTCTGGGCATGAGGAACAAAAGGTTATGAAGCGTGCTTAGGTTCAGACACACCTGGTAGAGATAACAGTAGGATTGGAGCCCAGGGCTGTCCACCCTGAAAACCTGCCCTCTTTACTGTCCTGTTCCATGGTCCAAAGAGGCACTAATTCGGGGTTAAGGAATGGAGCAATGAGTCGGGCTGAGCCATTCAGGTTGCCTTCCTACAGGTAAGGTTGAAATGTAGTTAAAATACAAACTCTCAAGAAGTTCTGACTGAGAATCATGACATCCTCGGCATGCTAGCTTTCTGATCACCCCGGATCATTTTTAAAGTCCAAACAATGCTTTCTTCTGCAAACCAGCCAGTTCCTGATCATGTGACACCTCCGAGCTCCTTTTCTTGCCCATGAATAACCACACAGCCTCACTCCCTGTAGCCTGACAGCTCAGAGTTACAACTCTTCCTCTGCTGAATCTGCCCCGCCCAGCCCCCTGCCTCCGTGATCCCCATTCAAACTGTGTCTGGCCCCGCCTACAGAAGGGCAGGGGTGGTTGGTACCAGCAGGTGCTTCCACTTGCCAAGCCACCTCTTAGCTCTAACCTGTAGGAGGGAAGTATCTTCTCGGCATCTTTGCATATGCCACGTGAAGAACATACACCAGTTTCATCATCAGTTTTGGCCACTGACCACCAATTCCCACGTGAAGGAAAAGCCCTATGGACGTAAGCAAGAAGGTAGAGAATTGGGAGAGGGAGGCAGATTCTCAAAGATGAAGTTTAAAAGCATTCAACACTAACACTTCAGCAAGCCATCTCAGATTGCTTGTCACCGCTTAATTAAAAAGGAACCAGAGAAGCAGCTTGGAGCTTTAAACTGACCACAAAGGCAAAGGGCAAGGCGGCAGCAGTAGATACAGTTACCTATTTCTTTCTGACCTGAAACTAGCAAAAGCCAACAGGTAAATTCAGTGGTAAATGCAACTAGCTGTCTCCCGTTTCAGATGCACATCCTGCGTTTCGGGCCACACAGAATGGTCCGTCACTGGCTACAAGTGAAAACAATAACAATTCTCAGAGTCATTTTCCTACAGCCTTCACCAACAGGGCCACCCGGCCAGCAAGTAGAACCAAGATCATGCAAAGCTCTCTAATACATCCGCTTGGTGAGTTTCACTCACGTTCTGCCTTATCTGATGGGTGTATTGCTTAAGACGTGTCCATCGAAAAACAAAATAACAGAAGCAGATTTTAAATCCCTGCCAAACAGTAGCCTTCACTAAATGTTACTAGGAGCTGGCTAAATAGGTGAAAATATATCCATCGGATGGGAAATTACACCAGAAAACCTACATGTTTATATGGAAATATTTTTGAATCGAAAAGTTAGATTGAAAATAAATTATAGAACAACTTCTACAATGTTAGAATTATTTTTCTAACAAAAGAGAAAGATACATAGAGTTCTCTCTAAATCCAGGGTGGACTGGGCTCAGAATTCCTCAAATACCAAAGTTAGAGAAGGTTTAAGTTCCTTATGTAAAATGGTATAGTTTCTATATACCCTATGCACGTCTTCCTGTAAACATTAAATCATATCTAGATTATTTTTACCTAATACAAGTTTTGAATTCAGTTATGCTGTCGTATTTGGAGGATAATGACAAGAAAAATATCTATAACTTTTAAAAAATATTTTCAATCCATGGCCTACAGTAAAATCCAGGATTGTGAAACCCACAAATGTGGAGGGCAGGTTACATTTGCTCTTTACTGTAAAACTGTGAGGAACCCACAAAGATTCACAGTGACCTGCAAAGATCAAGAATGGCCATGGAGGCGAGGGCAGGCATGAGACGTTTGCATTCGGAGCCAATCTGTCTTCAAAAAATTTCCTAATCTTTTAAAATTACTTGGTTCCACAAGAGTTTACTTTTGGGGGAATCTTATGAAGGGCATATGAAAAGTCTTTGTAAGTTTTTTATAGGTAACATGGCTTCAGAATGAAAAGTCTACAAATCTTAGAGATTAGTGTTGCCAGAGTTATTGGAGCCAGAGCCTGCGTTCCGGCTGTCCTCACAAGCCAGATTCAGCCACATGTCCCCAGTAAGACAATTAGCAAAGCCACGCTAATAGGGAGAAGCAGAAAATAAAGAGATTTATTCAATACGGTCACATTGGGAGAAAGGAACAGAGAGATTCAGCAGCCCCAGTCCCAGGTCCATCTTTGGGGTGCTTACATGAAGTCAAACATAGCTTGTTGTGTGCAGTTGGGTGGAGGTGTGGTCCCACCTATCACTGACCCGTCATTGCTGAACTCCAGTCTCTGCTGAAAAAAAAAAAATGGAAAAAGAAATTCTTTCAGGAGGACAAGTTCTCCCTCAGGGAAACTGGAAATTCCAGTTTCCTGGGACTATCATTTCAAAAGTCTGAGAATCACAAAGGTGAGGATCACGACTGTCTCTATAATATTCTTATTCCTGTTGAAAGAAAAATAGAAATACAAAGGAAAGGACCATGACTGGTTCCAGGCTTCAGAACCTAATGAGAAGAAAGGAAGAAAGAAAGGAAGGAAGGAAGGAGCCGGGCAGTAGCGGCACACACCTTTTATCCAAGCACTCGGGAGGCAGAGGCAGGTGGATCTCTGTGAGTTCAAAGCGAGCCTGATCTACAAGAGCTAGTTCCGGAACAGGCTCCACAGCTACAGAGAATCCCTGTCTCAAAGCAAACAAACAAACCATAAAAGGAACATGACTGCTCCGACTAGGTATGGAGGAATAGAAACTTTGTTATGGATATGTGGGAGAGCATAGCCAGAAGCAGGGACATCTGGGAGAGTCTAGAGTGGACTTGAGCAGACTGAGCTGTGCCCTGCAAGGAGAGGGGGGAAGAGAAAGGAGAGAGGACAGAGCAGAACCAGGTGCAGCAGCCATGAGACCCAAAGGTACAAAGATAGCAGGTAAGCACAATGGTTGGACTATATAGAGAAGGGCGGCCCAGCCCCCAGGTTGGAGAAGTTCAGGGTAAGGGTGGGGTTTGCCAGCAGGAAAAGCCATGCAACAGATAGGGACTGAAGGATACAGGGAGGACCCTGGCAGCCGGGTCCACTTTGGTATGTTAAATAGACACCTCAGCCATTTGTCCCAGGTTTGAATTCTAACACCTGTGGGGCAGGCTGCTTATATTAAGAGTGACACCTTTGAAAAAGCCAATAAATGATATGAAGAGCAAATATTTGGCTCCTGTTAGGGAAGCAGGGAGGAAGGACAGAATGGTAGGGTATGGTGTGACAGAATGGACAAGAGAATAAAGGAGAGATGCTGGCATGCTAAATCTCATTTACAAGATCCCCCTGACATGCTGGTATTGAACAAACAAAAGAAGTCAGACACGTATGTGCCCACAAGAGGGTACCTTCAGATCCAAGTCTGGGCGAGGCACTGGTTCTGAAGAACAGACTGGAATTTGTAGCAGAGCTTGGTCTGTTGCCCTTTCCCATGGAAGCATTTAACAAGGACTTCAGTAAGCTACAGGACCCTCTTCTGTCCACAGGAGAGATCATACAAATTAAACCCTCACTGCAGGGCACAAACATAAAAGCCTTTACTGTGGACAATGTATTTACCAACCCCCTCCCCCAGTGATGGAAAGCAGGGGCCTCCAGAACGGTTACTATGGTGAGGGAGGAAGCCTGCCACTCACCTGATGGGTGGTATCTCCTGCTTGCTAATGGGGTCACACCTGCACATTCTCAAGAGCATCTATTGTGTAGATGCTGATATATGAAGTCCAAGCCTGAAAGTGTACGAAACTCCCCAGATTGTGTGCTGGGAAAGTGATGTCGGCTTCTAGGCAGTATGGATCAAAAGTAAAAAGGACTCCATACCCATACCAATACCTTGAATTCAGGACTATTTCTTATCACCAAATTCGAAGCAATAAGCTACCTGAATTCAGCATTATTTTCATCAAGATTGCTTTGCCAAAGATGTATTATTTATTTCTTCAAGAGTGGGGTGGTAAGTGTGCAGATAAAACTGTGGACTAGAAATTACTTCCACATGACCTGATTATAACATGGCCACTCCAAGGTATGGCTGAGGGGAAGGTTTGTGGGTATGAGGGGGAGAAACAGCCAGAAGCATTTGGAAGAGTCCAGAGCAGAGAAAGTAGAAGAGAATGTTGGAACATAGCTAGGAAATTGGACTTGGTGGTGAAAAGAGGTGTGTGGGGGGTGTTGGGGAACAGGGAGGGAGCTTGAGAGATAAAGACAGAGAGAATGTGGGAAGAGAGTGAGAGAGAAGGACAAGAGAGAGGGGGCTAAAAGAGAGGGAGCATAACCAAGAATAGGAGAGTTATATGAGATTGAAAAGCTAGGAGAGGGAAGCCCAGGCCAGGGCTGGAGAAATTTAGGGTAGGGAGCAAGGTGGGAAGAACTGAGAAGAACCATAGGTAGTGATGATGTTGAGAGAGCCTGGAGCCAGCATTTGTGTGCTAATAGGTACCATGGATGGCCATTTGTCCCTGCTGACAGTGATGGAGAAATGGCTCCATTGGTAGAGGGACCTGGCACCAGCATATGGGGGACTTGACACTTATAAAGAATAATAATAATAATAATAATAATAATAATAATAATAATAATAATAATAATAAATAAAAATAATAAAAGGATTCTTTAAAAGCAGGGAAAGGTTTCAGGAGCCCACAAAGGTAGTGAGTGACAGAACACACCTGTAAAGCACAGAGGAAAAGTAGGGAGATGCCCAGAAAAGAAGCCAGACACAGTCTCTGGACTGTGGCTTCCCCAGGGAGGAAGAGAAGCAGGGGCTCCTACAAAAGGAGAAGGTGGGAAGATACTGGGCTCCTACTCTCAGGGCAGCCTCCGATTCTGAGTGCATAGCGGAAGGCTATGTAGCTTCCGTGAACTGGGAGTTCCCACAATCATTCTCAAATTCTTTCGTAGAAAAAGTCTCTGCCATACAGAGGAAGCACAGTCATCCCCCATTTTCAGCTGAGGAAATGGGATCACAGTAGGAAAACCATTTGCCCAGAGCCACACACCTAGCATGCATGTATAACAAAACTACAACTTGGCTCGTAAAGCAGAATTCTCTACGCCACAGCCTCTCTTCACCTGCAGAGCTATCTGAACAAGGACGGAGGACGAGCAGGCCGTCTCTATTACACACCCACCAATAACATCATGATGCAGGTCTCTGGTTCTGAGTGCAGTGCTGCCCCAATTCAATTTAATGTATGTAACACTTAAAGAACACATACTGTGGGATTGCAAAGGAGACCCAGCTGTTTTAACTCTATACTAACATGCTCAGACATTGAGAGAATTTAGGAATAAGGCCGGGAGCCCTCATGTCCATTCTGATCCTCAGGGTACCAATGTCCACCCTTGGTTGTGTTTGTGTAATGGTCTGCAGAGGTCATAACACTTCAGCTTGAAGATTTCAACACATCTTCTAAAAATAAAGGCTGTCTCCTATGGAACCAGCAAACCCGTGCCTGCCAGCTCCGCCGCTGTCCTCAATTATCCACATGTTATGAAGCTCACTTACATGTGTCTGTGAAGTCCACAGCCAGTCTAATTCACATTAAAGTTGTCTCTGTCTATACAGTGAGTTCCAGACCAGTCAGGGTTACAAAGACCTTGTTTCAAGAAAAAGAGAGTTGTTTTTCCCCCCAACAAAAATAATGTATTTCCATGAAACAAGTTTCCTCTTTATTTTTTTAATCTAATTTCTAGGAAACTATTTTCATAAATGTAAGCATTTCTCCTATTTACAAAATATAACTTGCAAGCAGCCATATTTTGTTCTTATCGAGCCTTGGACATATAATTTCTGTGAGAAGGCAGGAAAGGGAGATGGATTCCCCATGGCCATGTGCCTTCTCTGATCAAGGCCATGTCTTTGTCTCAGGTGGCTAACTCCAGCCTGGCCCTGGAACCAATAATCCTTGTCCAATAAGAAACAGCCAACAGCCCAATTACAGGGTGATATGGGGCCTAGAATTGGTCACAGGGGTACAAAGGCAACAACTTGTGCCCAGATGTAAGCCGCAGCCATTTCCTTGCCCTAGCTGATTCTACTGGCTTCTGCCTTTTGTTTGCTTACGACCTGAATTTCCACCTGCAACACAAATATCTTCCAAATCCTCAGCTAATTCCATGTGAAATGAAGCTAGAGACCATGACTTAGACAAAAACTCCAGAGTGTGACATGCTGTCACACTATTTATAATCGGTCTTCCCTATGGGGGTTCTTTTTTATCGGGACTGCCAGCCCGCAGATAATGGCACAGAAACTTATTATTAATTATGAAAGCTTGGCTTTAGCTTAGGCTTGTCCCGCTAACTCTCATAACTTAAGTTATCCCATTTATTTTAATCTATGATCTAGTGCATGACTCGTTACTTCATCTCTCCATACTGCCTATGCTGCCTCCTCTGTGTCCGGCTGTTGACTCTGCCCTTCTTCTTCCCAGAATTCTCTCTCTGCCCTGAAGTCCTGCCTGTACCTCCTGATGAGCTGTTGGCATTCGATTTTTTTATCACAGCAATACTTTCTCACACAGTGTACAAATACCCCACAACAGGGCTTGGGGGGAATTAGTGAGCTTCTTGAATTATCAGATCAAAATTTTAGTGGTCTCTCAGTCTATTGTTGTTGCTGTAAGAAAACACCTGTCAGGAGTGATGGCACGGACTTTTAACCCCGGCACTCAGGAGGCAGAAACAGGTGGGTTTCTATGAGTTCAAGTCCAGCCTGATCTACACAACCTCCTTCAGTGACCTTTTTTTTTTTTCTCAATACGAACTACTTACAAAATGGAGAAGGAAATGGCATCCATCTAGCAGTGCAGTGGAGCAAACAGGGCCGGTCACTATGCCAGCACCTCCCCACAAGTCATGGCTGCCTGGATTATAGAGCGAGTATCGCAGTAACACACAGGACTGAAACACAGCTTGCTCCAATACTGAGAGGACTAAGAAGTGAGTGAACAGCCACGCTGTGGGACACCCCACTCTCTCGGCCCTCCACAGTGGGACAAACCCCCAACCACTTCCTCAACTCCCTCTGCTTTTCTAGCAGGAAAGTTTCCTGTAGGTAGGCTCCCCCATTACCCAACCCCATCCACCAGACCCTGCAAACTACTAGCCTCATCCCACCCCCAAACTCACCTATCCTCCTGCAACCTCGGTGGAACTCTGAAACACAGCTTGCTACAATACTGAGGGGACCAAGACCTTGCTGCAACACTGAGGAAACCAAGAGAGAGGACCAAGAGAGTGTACCAGGAGAAAAGACCAAGAAAGCAGGCTTAAAGAGACCTCAGAGGCTTCCTGAGACATAGACATTGACAGTACAGAGCAGACCAAGAAAAATTCCCAAACACTCAGACAGCAATTGCAAGGATTGGACCAAGACACAGAGACACTGTCAGCCTCATTTGAAGGAAGAGATGGGTAGGCACCAATGCAAGAATTCATCCAACAACCTAAAAAGCAACATGGTAACACCAGAACCCAGTGGTCAACAACAGGAAGACTTCATCATCATAATCCAGAAGAAGCAGAAGAAAACGACTTTAAGCATAACTTTATGAAGATGATGGAGACCTTTAAAGAGGAAATGAAATACTCCCTTAAAGAAATGGAGGAAAAGACAAACAAAAAATTGGAAGAAATTAATAAATCCCTCAAAGAAACCCAAGAAAAAAACAAACAAGCAAAGTGAACAGTTCAAGACTTGAAGACTGAAATAGAGGTAATAAAGAAAACACAAACTGAGGAAATTCTGGATATGGAAAATCTGGGTAAATGAACAGGAACTACAGAGACTAGTATAACCAAAAGAGTATAAGAGATAGAGGAAATAATCTCAGATGTTGAAGATACTATAGAGGAAATAGATTCATTGCTCAAAGAAAACAATAAATCCAACAAATTCTTAACACAAAATATCCAGGAAATCTGGGACATCATGAAAAGACCAAATCTAAGAATAATAGGGGTAGAAGAAGGAGAACTCCCAGTTCAAAGATACAGAAAATATATTCAACAAAATCATAGAAGAAAACTTTCCCAACCTAAAGAAGGATATCGCTATGAAGGTACAAGAAGCTTACAAAACACCAAATAGACTGGATTTTAAAAAAAGTCCCCTCGCCATATAATAATCAAAACGCAAAATTTACAGAATAAAGAAAGAACATTAAGAGCTGCAAAGGAAAAAGGTCAAGGTAGATCTATCAGAATTACACCCAGTTTCTCAATGGAAACCATGAAGGCCAGAAGGTCCTGGGCAGATATGCTGCAGACTCTAAGAGACCACGGATGCAAGCCCAGATTATTTACCCAGCAAAGCTTTCAATCACCATCAATGGAGAAAACAAGATATTACATGACAAAAAAGATTTAAACAATACGTATCCACAAACCCAACCCTACAGAAAGTACTAGAAGGAGAACCCCAACTGCAGGAAGCTAACTGCACCCACAAAAACACATGCAACAGATAACCCCCACCAGCAAAACCCAAGGAAGAGAAAAACACAAACCCTACTACCAAAAAATAACAGGAATTAACAACCACTGGTCATTAATATCTCTCAGTATCAATGGACTTAATTCACCTATAAAAAGACACAGGCTAAGAGAATGGATACAAAAACAGGATCCAGCCTTCTGCTGTATGCAAGAAATACACCTCAACCTCAAAGACAGACACTACCTCAGAGTAAACGGTTGAGAAAGGGATTTCCAATCAAATGGACCTAAGAAACAAGCGAGTGTAGCTATCCTAATATCTAACAAAATAGATTTCAAACTAAAATCAATCAGAAGAGATGAAGAAGGACACTTTATACTTATAGCAGGAACAACCATCAAGATGTAGTCTCAATCCTGAACATCTATGCCCCTAATACAAGAGCACCCACATATGTAAAAGAAACATTATTAAAACTTAAATTGTACATCAAACCCCACACACTAATAGTGGGAGACTTCAACATTCCACTCTCACTAATGGACAGGTCAAACAGACAGAAACTTAACAGAGAAATAAAAGAACTAACAGATGTCATGAATCAAATGGACTTAACAGACATCTATAGAACATTCCACCCAAACACAAAAGAATATACCTTCTTCTCAGCACCTCACGGAACATTCTCTAAAACTGACCACATACTCAGTAACAAAGCAAACATCCACAGATAAAAAAACTTGGAGTAACCCCCTGTGTCTTATCAGATCACCATGGATTAAAATTAGAATTTAACAACAATACTACTCTCAGAAAGCCTACAAACTCATGGAAATTGAACAGTGAACTACTGAACCACCCCTGGGTCAAGGAAGAAATATAGAAAGAAATTAAAGACTTCCTAGAATTCAATGAAATTGAAGGCACAATGTATCCAAACCTATGGGACACTATGAAAGCAGTGCTAAGAGGAAAGTTCATAGAACTAAGTGCGCACATAAAGAAAATGAAGAAAGCTCACATCAGTGACTTAACAGCACACCTGAAAGCTCTCGAACAAAAAGAAGCAGACTCACCCAGGAGGAGTAGAAGAGAGGAAATAATCAAATTGAAGGCTGAAATCCACAAAATAGAAAAAAAAAAAACAATACAAAGAATCAATGAAACAAAGAACTGGTTCTTTAAGAAAATCAATTAAATACACAAACCCTTATCCAAACTAATCAAAAGGCAGAGAGAGAACATCCAAATTCACAAAATCAGAAATGAAAAGGGGGACATAACAATAGACACTGAGGAAATTCAGAGAATCATTAGGTCTTACTATAAAAACCTGTACTGTACTCCACAAAATTGGAAAACATAAAAGAAATGTACAATTTTCTAACTAGATATAATATATCAAAATTAAATGAAGATAAGGTGAGCAATTTAAATAAACATATAAACTGCAAGGAAATATAAGCTGACATCAAAAACCTCCCAACCAAAAAAAGCCCAGGGCAGGATGGTTTTAGTGCAGAATTCTACCAGAACTTCCAAGAAGAGCCAGTACCTATACTCCTCAAAGTGTTCCACATAATCAAAACAGAAGGAACATTGCCAAACTTTTTTATGAGCCTACAGTTACCCTGATACCAAAACCACACAAAGACTCAATCAAGAAAGAAAATTACGGATCAATCTCACTTATGAACATGGATGCAAAAATACTCAATAAAATACTGGCAAACCTAATCCAAGAACACATCAAAAAAATCATCCACCATGATCAAGTCAGCTTCATCCCAGAGATGCAGAACTGGTTCAACATATGAAAATCTATCCATGTAATCAATCATATAAATAAACTGAAAGAATAAAACCATATGATCATTTCATTAGATGCTGAAAAAGCATTTGACAAAATCCAATACTGCTTCATGACAAAGGTCTTGGCGAGATCAGGGATAAAAGGAACATATCTAAATATAATAAAAGCAATATACAGCAAGCCGACAGCCAACATCAAATCAAATCTCTCGAAAAGATTCCACTAAAATCAGGAACAAGACAAGGCTGTCTGCTCTCTCCATATCTCTTCAACATAGTTCTTGAAGTTCTAGCTATAGTAATAAGACTACAAAAGGAGATCAAGGGGATTCAAATTAGAAAGGAAGAAGTCAAACTTTCGTTATTTGCAGATGATATGATAGTATATATAAGTGACCCCAAAAACTCTACCAGAGAACTCCTACAGCTGATAAATACTATCAGTGATATGGCAGGACACAAGATCAACTCAAAAAAATCAGTAGCACTCCTATATACAAATGATAAAGAAGCCAAGAGGGAAATCAAAGAAACATCACCTTTCACAATAGCCATAAATAACATAAAATATCTTGGGGTAACACTAACTAAAGAAGTGAAAGACCTATTCGAGGAGAACTTTAAATCTCTAAAGAAAGAAATTGAAGAAGATATCAGAAAATGGAAAGATTTCCCATGCTTTTGGATAGGTAGGATAAACATAGTAAAAATGACAATCCTACCAAAAGCAATCTATAGATTCAATGAAATCCCCATCAAAATCCCAACACAATTCTTCACAAACCTTGAAAGAACAATAATCAACTTCATATGAAAAAAAAAACCCAGGATAGCCAAAACAATCCTGTACAATAAAGGAACTTCCAGAGGCATCACCATCCCTGACATCAAGCTCTTTTACAGAGCTACAGTAATGAAACAGCTTGGTATTTGCATAAAAACAGAGAAGTTGACCAATGGAATAGAATCAAAGACCCAAATATTAATCCACCTATGAACACCTGATTTTTGATAAAGAAGCTAAAATTGTACAATGGAAAAAAGGAAAGTGTCTTTGACAAATAGTGCTGGCATAACTGGATGTCAACCTGTAGAAGAAAGAAAATAGATCCATATCTATCACCAAGCACCAAACTCAAGTTCAATTGGATTAAAGACCTCATTATAAATCCAACCACACTGAACCTGATAGAAGAGAAAGCAGGAAGTAGCCTTCAATGCATGGGCACAGGAGACAACTTCCTAAATATAGCCCCAATAGCACAGACACTGAGAGCAACAATAAATAAATGGGGCTCCTAAAACTGAGAAGCTTCTGTAAAACAAAGGACACAGTCAATAAGACAAAAAGGCAACCTACTGAATGGGAAAAGATCTTCACCAACTCCACATCAGACAAAGGACTGATTTCCAAAATATATAAAGAACTCAAGCAATTAGATATCAAAATTCCAAATAACCCAATTAAAAATGGGGTACAGAACTATGCAAAGAAGTCTCAACAGAATAATCTCAAATGGCCAAAAGATACTTACATTTAGTTCAACATCCTTAGCCATCAGAGACATGTAAATCAAAACTCTGAGATACCATCTTACACTTGTCAGAATGGCTAACGTCAAAAACACCAATGATTGCTTATGTTGGAGAGGATGTGGAGTAAGGGGAACACTCCTTTATTGCTGGTGGGAATGCAAACTTGTACAACCACTTTGGAAATCAGTAATGGTGGTTTCTCAGAAAACTGGGAATCAACCTACCTCAGGATCCAGCAATACAACTCTTGGGAATATATCCAAAAGATGCTCAATCATACTACAAAGACATTTGTTCAACTATGTTCATAGCAGCATTATTTGTAATAACCAAAAACTGGAAACAACCTAGATGCCCCTTAACCAAAGAATGGATAAAGAAAATGTGGCACATTTACACATTAGAGTACTACTCAGTGGTAAAAAAAAAAAAAAAAAAAAAAAATGACATCTTGAAATTTACATGCAAATGGCTAGAACTAGAAAACACCATCCTCAGTGAGGTAACCCATACCCAAAATGATGAACATGGTATGTACTCACTCATAAGTGGATACTAGCTATAAAGAAAGGATATTGAGCCTATAGTTCATTATCCTAGAGAAGCTAAGTAATAAGGTGAACCCTAAGAAAAACATATATAGATCCACCTGGAAAGTCAAAGCAGACAAGATCACCTGACAAAATTGGGAACATGGGGGAAGAAGGGAAAGTGGAAAGGGAAGAGAAGGGGAGAAGGGGGTTAGGAGAACTTGAGGGAATGGGATAGTCAAGATGGAAGAAAGACAGAGATGAGAGCAAGGAAAGATATATCTTGATTGAGAGAGCCATTATGGGGCTAGCAAGAAACACGGCTCTAGAGAAATTCCCAGGAATCCACAAGGATGACCCCACCTAACAACCTAAGCAATAGATGAGAGGGGGCCCTATTTTGACTTGCCCTGTAGTCAGACTGATGAATATCTTAAATATTACCATAGAACCTTTCCATCAGCAACTGATGGAAACAGAGGCAGAGACCTGCATCAGAGCACTGGACCAAGCTCCCAAAGTCCAGTTGAAGAGTGGAAGGAATGAGAATATGAGCGAAGAGGTCAAGACCATGATGGGTTCACCCACTGAAACAGTCTACCTGAGCTAATGGGAGCTCATAATTCCAGCTGGACTGGGAAGGAACAAACATAGTTCCTTTGAATGTGGTTGACAGTTGCATGGCTGGGGCAGGCTGCAGGGCCACTGGCAGGGGCAACAGGACTTATCCCTACTGCACGTACTGGGTTTTTCTTCTTTCATCTCTTTGGATAGATACCTTGCTCAGCCTAGATATAGTAGGGAGGGTCTTGGACCTTCCCCAAGGCAATGTTCCTTACCCTCTCTGATGATTGGATGGGGTGGGGTGGGAGTGTATGTGGAGTGAATGGGAGGAGGGGACAGAGTCGGAACTTGGATTGGTATGTATAATGAAAAGGATAGTTTGTTTTCTTTTTTAAAAAATTAATAAAAAAAAACAACAAAAAGAGCACACATGACCTGGCCAAAACAAGCGCCAAGTTTAATTAGTAACCCTATCTGTGGGTTGGGAGTGGGGGAGAACTGGGCATGTGACATGCTGCTGGCCCTAGAAAGGCAAGCTACCTCCGTGCAGATACAGCAGAGTTCAAAAAGATGTAAGAGGAAAGGCCTGCAGGCCTCAAGAAGGTGAGATGAACAAACAGAACAGATAGTTATCCTGCTCCCAGAGAGCATGGGTAGGGGCTAATTTTGGCAGCAGGTAATAAAAGAAAACCAACTGAACTGGTTTGGATGGTATGGGAAGGTACTACTGCACTCAACAAGCATTTGAGGGCAGAATGAGGCAGGTACGCAACAGTAAAGGCTCCATCTCTGCCCCTCAGCACTCTCCCGTATTTCCTTTTCTCCCAGTGCACAGCGCCTCCCAGCCATCTTTATTCCTTGCCGAGATCTGCCTTAGGAACTCAGCTTAAACCACCAAGCTGGGCTTCCCAGAGTTGGTCCAGAGATGAGCATACAACCCATCCTGGCCTAATCAGATGCCAAAGAATACCTTCTCTCATAGTTGAAAGGTTTCCTTCCCTTCCTCTGGTTGCAATCAAGAAAGCTGACGTCTCCCAGGAACTGCTGGAAGTCAGGATGGAAGCATGAGTAGAAGGAAGGGAAAGTAGAGCCTGACCCTGTTACATGGAGAGGGGCCTGCTTTTGGCCCTGGCCGCCCCGCTAGCTTACACCAGAAATAATCACACAGAAATTATATTAATTAAATTACTGGCTAACTCTCACATCTTGATTCAACCCATTTCTAATAATCTGTATGTCACCACGAGGTTGTGGCTTACTGGGAAAGATTTAGCATGTCTGACCTGGCAGCTTCATGGCGGCTCTCTGTCTCTGCCTTCTTCCTCCCAGAATTTAGGTTTGTCCTCTCCGCCTGTCTAAGTTCTGCCCTATCAAAAGACCAAGGCAGTTTCTTTATTCAACCAATAAAAGCAACACATAGAAAGAAGGACCTCCTACACCATGACCTCTCGCTATACCACAACTGGAGCATAGAGCCTGATGCCTCGCTATACCACATCTGGAGAGAAGAGCCAGACCCCTCGCTATAGCACATCTGGAGAGGAGAGCCAGACCCCTTGCTATAGCACATCTGGAGAGATGAGCCAGACCCCTCGCTATAGCACATCTGGAGAGTACAGCCAGACCCCTCGCTATAGCACATCTGGAGAGTAGAGCCAGACCCCTCTCTATAGCACATCTGGAGAGAAGAGCCAGACCCCTCAGTATAGCACATCTGGAGAGTAGAGCCAGATCCCTCGCTGTAGCACATCTGGAGAGTAAAGCAGACCCCTCACTATAGCACATCTGGAGAGTAGAGCCAGACCCTTGCTGTAGCACATCTGGAGAGTAGTCAGACCCCTCACTGAAGCACATCTGGTTAACCCTGACTTTGGAAGTCCCGCACAGGTCTCCTAGCACTGTGACCAAGATGTGGGCAGGACTGAGTTTCTTTTGGATGCTCATAGGAGAATCTGTTTCCTCCTTCCTTTCTTTTCCATTCCTTTCCTTTCCTTCTCCGGATTCTGAAGTAGCCTGAAGCGCCTTCCTCCACACTCAAAGCCCGCAATGTCTCACCACTGGACACAGACTTTACTACCCTCAGGAGGGGCCTCTGCTTTTAAAGACCAGCGTAAGGAGGGTGGGCCCACACCCCAGCAGTGAATGGTCCAGTTCCAGTCTTTTAGTGGATCATATCTGCAGTCTGCTTTTGTCAAGTAAGGTCAGATAGGTTTCTGGGATTAGGATTTAGCTTTGGGGAGTCTATTATTCTGCCTGCCATATGGCTTAAAGTTTGTTCAGGCCCAGACCAATGCTTTGTGCTTCTATATTTACAAACAGTTGACAGAAGTGGGGGGGGGGTCAAGAAAAAAAAAGTAATCCCACCAGAATAAAAAGAAACAAGCTAAGTGGGTTCAGCACTGCATTCTGTTTGATGGGGGTTGCACAACAAGCTGTTCAAAAGGCTCCACAGGTTGACTTCAGCCCCATGAAGGCACAGCAAATCCCATATTAAACTGTGCAAATTCTGTGAAGGCACTGTCCCCTTCACACTCTGGAAAGAAGGTCGCAGGTGAGATTATATTTCTTATAACACCAAGGATACAATAATAGCTTCTATGACAAGTAAGAAATGAAATAAAATGCCCGCTTCAGAAAACCTGTCAGATCAAGGGAATGTCTGGACTGGACAATGAGAAAATGAATAAATCTTCAGTCACCTCTTTGGTCCTTTGGACTCTGGGAATAGCCATTCACTAGCTAACCCGGCCATGGAAATGAACTTATTTAACAAAAGGAAACCACCTGGGGATGAACATTGAGGATTTGGCTACAATTAATAGGTTTGCTCGCTTAGCTTGATTACTCAATGGAGAGGGAAGGGCAAGGTAGGAACAATCAAATGTAAGAAACAGTAATGAAATCTGTCAACTACATTTCCTCCTGGGCAGCAGTAGGGGAGATGGGGAGATAAACACAAGGACTCAGTAGACCTGGGCAACAGCCTGGGCTTGGATATCAACCAGCGTTAAGACCCACCTTGGTCAAAGATATGAAGTCTTAGGTAAGGAACCATGTTTCTTAATCTGCTTTGTGAGATTTTAAATGTATTGACTGTCACTTTATGTTTAAAATACATTAGAGAAAAAGTTTCTAATACTCCTTCCCCTACAAATACATGCATACTCAGCACACTCCCAAGACGCAAATGTCTGCTGAGTGTTGGACCCCATTTTCTTCACCCTGCTGTGCACAGCATTTGTTTCTATAGAAAAAGCTAGACTATTGTGTCCTTACAATAATGTGCTTATATTATGTTCAACACAATAATTTACTTTCTTCATTCCATGAAAATGACCATGGATATCTTATAGAAAAATTCATATGGTTCTAATTCACCTAAGTTGAAATTGAATGTCTAATTATGCCAGATTATGCTTACATCAAAAATATATCCTACTAACGGACATTCAATCATGTGTCAATTTCATTTTGCTTCTAGAATAACTTTGCAAATTGGGCAGTAGTAGAGCATACCTTTAATCCCAGCACTTGGTGGAGCATGCCTTTAATCCTTCCACTTGGGAGGAAAAGGCTGGCACATCTCTGAGTTCAAGGCCAGCCTGGTCTACAGAGTAAGTTCCAGAACAAATAAGGCTACACAGAGAAACCCTGTATTGAAAAACCAAAATAAATAAATAAATAAATAAACTGTGCAAAGTCATGAGGGCTCAACCCTATTCAAAGATCTACAGACAACTAAGGAATATTGAGAGCTAGAGAAATAGTCTTCCCCGGGATAAAACACACCACACCTATTATACAAAACCAATGGTCAGCTCTGAAGACACATACATACAAGTAACATTATAAAGACAGATTAGGTTGTATTTATGTGTTTAGGAATACGGGAGTGGGGTGGGGTGGAGCATATAACAACAATTAAAGAAGAGGCCATGACTTTGAAAGAGAGCAGTGGAGGGCAGAAGGGAGGGTTTGGAGGGTAGAAAAGGAAGAGAGGAAATGATTACACACTTCTTTCTTTGCAATAGAGATACTCTCATTCCCAAGATAGCAATAGCTGAGTATGAGCTACAGCGTATGAGGCCTGCTTTACCAAACTGCTCTGCTTCTGTAGGCTGTTACTCTATAGCTTTTGCCACTCAAGGAAAACATTAACTAATTTTGCATTTCTGAATGTTAGTAAGGTCGTTTATCTACTTTGTTAATGAACTTTAATTGTTATCTTAGAAGCTGGACAAACCCTATCCTCCTGGGGTGGGGGGGACAAATGGAGCAGTTGAAATAACCAACAAAACCTTCTGTATCTGTTACCAGTGTCTGAGAGAAGACCATGCTTTGGCCATTGATAATTACACCTTAGCCATATGTTAGGAAAAACCCTCTAGAACATTCTGGGGATTTCTAAGTTACAACCCACTAACACTACCGCAGAAGCAGGAGAGATTAATATCCAGTTCCACAGGAGATGGGTTTGACATCTAGACAGTCCTAATCTGAACCTGTGGCAAACGGATAGTGACTGTCTGAAGCCTGGGTTGAAGAGCACTCACTGACAGACGATGGCTTAAGAGGAAAGAGAAAAATTGGCTAGCAGAGTGTGTCATGGGCACAAGAGCACAGAGGAGCCATTTCCCAGGCATAACCTGATGTTTCTCCCAAACTCAAAGGGGGAAAGCTTGACAGGTGGGGCTCCAAGGTGTTGGGGCTCTTTGATGTGAGCAGGACAAGTCCCCCCCCCATATTCCTCCTTCTCAGGAAGGGGAGACAGGACCCTCTTTCTCATCCTTTTTCCCTTTCTCTCCTGGCCTCCCCTTCTTTGACCCTGTTTTATCTTTTCCACGATTCATTTGAATAAGAACACTGTGGGAAGCAGGTAGAGGACAGAGGTTTCTATATCCTCTACCCACCGGGAAAGGTCAGACTTACAGGGCTGATAACAGAGAGATTAATGATAGCTCAAATCAACAGAAAGAGAATAGTAGCAAAAATGACAGGCAAACGGACGCCAATTCACTTTGGCAAATTAGTATTTAAGCCAAAAATAAAAATAAATACAGAAAGCTTAGAATGCCTGCATGGGTGCTCCGGCCAGGAATGGCATCCATCCCTGCCCCTCTTGCCTCCAATGACACTCCCTCCTTTATCAGGACGTGGCCTGACCCCTAGCGGCTGCACTCACCGCCTTTGTCGACACAAGAGGAGCTTCTTTGACCTACTGGCTTGTCAGAGGGCTTGGTGACTGATGTGCCACACTCTCACAGTGAAGAATGTGCCTCCACTTTCAGAGCAGTTAAAACAAACAAACAAACAAAACAACTTCAGAGAAATTAACAGCGAAAAGTAAACACAAAGGGTGTAAGCAAACAGGGTCTGTCCTGTGACAGGACAGCAGGGTTTGTCCCTGAATCGCTTGTCTCTTGCGATCATGAACGCAGGTTCCAAAGCCTCATGCTCTTCTAAAAAAGGAGTCAAGGATTGGAGAGATGGCTTAATAGTGTAGAAGAATGAAAATAGATCCATAACTATCACCATGCACCAAACTCAAGTCCAAATGGATTAAAGACCTTAATATAAATCTGACCATACTGAACCTGATAGAAGAGAAAATGGGAAGTAGCCTGCAACACATGGCACAGGAGACCACTTCCTATGTATAACCCCAGTGGCACAGACAATAAGAGCAACAATGAATAAATGGGACCTCCTGAAACTGAGAAGCTTCTGTAAAGCAAAGGACACTGTCATTAAGGCAAAAAAGGCAACCTACTGAATGGGAGAAGATCTTCACCAACCCCACATCAGACAAAGGCCTGATCTCCAAAATATATAAAGAACTCAAGAAACAAGACATTAAAATTCTAAATAACCTAATTTAAAAATGGGGTACTGAACTGAACAGAGAATTCTCAACAGAAGAAGTTCAAATGGCCAAAAGATACTTAAAGGTCATGTTCAACTTCCTTAGTGATCAGGAAAATGCAGATCAAAACAAATTTAAGATACCATCTTACACCTGTCAGAATGGCTAAAATCAAAAACACCAATGATAGCCTATGCTGGAGAGGATGTGGAGTAAGGGGAACATTCATCCATTGCTCGTGGGAATGCAAACTTGTGCAACCACTTTGGAAATCAGTGTGGCGGTTTCTCAGGAAATTGGGAGTCAACCTACCTCAAGATCCAGCAATACCACTCTTGGGAATATAACCAAGAGATGCCCAATCATACTATAAAAGCATTTGTTCAACTATGTTCATAGCAGCATTATTTGTAATAGCCAGGACCTGGAAACAACCGAGGTGCCCCTCAATGAAAGAATTGATAAAGAACGTGTGGCACATCTACACATTAGAGTACTACTCAGCGGTAAAAAACAATGACATCTTGAATTTTGCATGCAAATGGATGGAAATAGAAAACACTATCCTGAGTGAGATAACCCAGACCCAAAAAGATGAATATGGTATGTACTCATTAGTGGATCCTAGCCATAAACAAAGGACATTGAGCCTATAGTTGGCAACCCTAGAGAAGCTAAATAATAAGGCGAACCCAAAGAAAAACATATATAGATCCTCCTGGAAATTGGAAGCAGACAAGATCGCCAGGCAAAAGTTGAGAACATGGAGGTGGGGGTGGGGTGGGGGAGAAGGGGAGAGGGGGAGAGAGAAGGGAGAAGGGGAGGGTTGGGGAGAGCTTGGGGGAGTGGGAGAGTGGAGATGGAAGAAGGGAAGAAGATATCTTAATTAAGGGAGCCATTTTATGGTTGGCAAGAGACTTGGCTCTAGAGGGGTTCCCAGGTGTCCACGGGGATGTTCCCAGGTGCTAGGTCCTTGGGCAGTAGAGGAGAGGGTGCCTGACCTGGCCTTGTCCCATAGCCATACTGATGAATATTTTGAATATCACCATAGATCCTTCATCCGGTGATGGATGGAGATAGAGACAGAGACCCACATCCACATCAGAGCAACGGACTGAGCTCCCAAGGTCCAGCTGAAGAGCAGAAGGAGGGAGAAGATGAGCAAGGAAGTCAGGACCACGAGGGGTTGGTCCACCCACTGAGACAGTGTGCCTGACCTAATGGGAGCTCACCAAGGCCAGCTAGACTGGGACTGAACGAGCATGTGATCAAACCGGACTCTCTGAATGTGGCTAACAATGGGTGCTGACTGAGAAGCCAATGATAATGGCATTGGGATTTGATTCTACTGCATGTACTGGCTTTTTGGGATCCTAGTCTGTTTGGATGCACACCTTCCTAGTACTGGATGGAGTGGGGAGGGCCTTGGACTTCCCACAGGGCAGGGTACCCTGCCCTCTCTTAGGACTGGAGGGGGAGGGGTGAGGGCAAATGGGGGAGTGGAAGGGAAATGGGAGGAGGGGAGGAGGTGGAAATTTTGAATGGTATTATTTATAAAGCAATAAAAATAAATAAATAAATAAATAAAAGAGTTCTCCCTTATCTTCCAGGGGACTAGAGGTCAGTTCCTAGCATCCATGCTGAGTGACTCAAAACGGCGTCTTAACTACAGCTCTAGGGGAGGCCCACTCCTCCCTCTCCCCATCTCCTCCGGTTCTCACACACACACACACACACAGACGCACGCATGCACGCACACATGGTATGTACACAGAGAAACATATAAAAATACATCTTTTAAGAAGAGTCAGACACTGCAGCCGAGGGAGTGTGTACATGCTCTCAACCCAAAGCCCTCCTTGTTTCAGTTTTCATCAAATGGAATAAATCTTGAAACCAGGATGTTTTCACAGAACTGTGAGACTCACGAACCCATGGCTGGTGCCGTGCAAATGAACCAGGCAATCAGAAAACACAGCTCTCGATATTTTCGTCCCCACTGGATTTCACGAAGCATTAGGCAAGAGAGAGAAAGGAGTTGAAATCTAAGGCACATGGTTCTGATTGAGTCACACCCCAGTCTAACTCCAGAGTCTGCCTCCAGATCCCACCCTGCCCCCAGCCAGAGGTGACTCAGGGACTGGGCAGACCGAGCTTCCAAGGAAAGGACGATTAAAAGGAGTCTGCACTGGTTTCCCAGATTCCCCGTGCCATACAAACACACCTAAAACTGACCTTAAGTCCCACATTTATTTCAAAAGTAGGGTGGGGTGACCCCTGGTTTTTAAGTAAGGACGGAGCATGCAGACGGCGATTACCCCTCATCAAGAGTGCGCTGTGAGAAAGGCAGTCGTAAGGCTCAGGATGGCTGTAAAGGGTTAATGAGACGGCAGCAGAATTCCAGAGAGGCCTACGTGGGCAAGCAGCAACCCGATAGAAATTCAAAGGTCATCTCCAGGGAGCCGATATGAACCCTTTGGAGGTCTGTACAGGCCCAAAGCGGAAAGAGAGCTGAGCAGGCTGTAGAAGTGAAATGCTGGGCTATGGGAACTGTAGGTGTAAAGGGTAAGATCAGGTCTGCGGATGGAGGATAGGCAAACGGGCAGCAATTCAAACCGGCCACATCAAGAGATGAGGCCAAACTGAAGCCCTCGGGAGAGTTGGGAGTTGTCTGTCTGTTGGTACCTTGCTGCACATACAGGTCAAGAAATGGATAGAGGCCATCACCACCACAGTGTTAGGCGTCCTCCTTAATGGATGCAGATGGAGCTATGGTACCCTTTCCTCAATCAGGTGTATTCAGTAAGTCCAAGGGCTTTGCTTTCCTGATATGGTTTTAATACACTGGTATGCTCATAAGGTCCTAATTCACTTTGATTAAGTGTATAGGGCGGCACCTTTTTTACTTTTAGGAATAATTTTTTTCAGTCTATGTCGGGTGGGAGGTGCTGAGCAGATGATATTGTTTATGTGTCCAACAACAGGCAGAGTCATCATGCCTCTGTGTTTACACTCAAAATAGAGTTAAAAGCTGTTTGTAAAATGAAGTCTCAGGTGAAGTCACAGCCTGAAAAACTACTCTTTCGTACATATTGCATGTGTGTGTGTGCTGTGTGTACACTGTATGTTTTGTGTATGTTGTATGTTGTGTGTGTGAAAATATCTCGTACATAATTTGTCACAGGAAATTGTGGCACAATAAAATGATAGAGAAGTATTTCACTTTGACTCCAATAAAACAGTAAACATCTATGAGTCCACACGAATATAAATAAATTATTGAATAAATAGCTCACAGTTAGGACAGGCTAGGAACTGCCTCCGTGTGACCCAATTCTGGAGAAAAATTGATGTAAGAAGGAATAGACTATTCTAACGAGAGAAAGGGTGTGGGCTTTGAAAATTCGCAGAACTCGTGAGAAAGCACCTGAAAAAGACCAAGAAAACAATGACAGCGCATTGAAAGGCGGTAACCTGAGCACAATGCAGCCCTGCATCTCCCGAGGGTGGGTGAGCAAAGCCTAATCTAAAATGCAAGGCAGGTGGCCCTGCTAACACAATCTGCAGTCCTACACTGGGGACAAACCCAGGGCCCTCCTAAACCTCAGAGCTGGATTCAGGTTTAGATGACACAGAGATTCTTCTGATGGCTGAGTCAACAGTGGAGAGAGATTCCATTTTGTCGCTCCGGACGACTCAAGGGCAGCAGCTGGGTATCATCTTGAGAGAGAAGCTATAATTTAAAACTGAGCTGCTCTGGGTCGTGAGTATAGTGAGCAATGACTCCAGGAGCTTGGATTTAGCCTGCGATAGCCCCAGGTTGAGAGATACCCCCAGGCTGCAGTTATACAGAGCAGGGAGGCTGAATGCAAGTGACAAGGAGGTTCTGTTCCATGGGCAACGTGCACAGGAAAGACAGTCCTCCCCTTAGTGCCCAGAAGCAGACGCGCCAGCTGAAAATAACTCTGGGATCTGCTGCTATGCCTTGACTGGAGGCCAGTGGGTGGGTGGACCGCTGAAGCCACCTGCGTGCCTTTATCTCCTATAGAGTAAGAGCTGTGAAGCTGTATTGGACGTCCACAGCTACCAACCTCCAGCAGAGCGCTTAATACCTAGAAGGTCTAAAAGTACCAGGGCAGGTCCTCCAGCTTTCCAGATGTCGGCACTGCCATTGCATCATGTATGCCAACCCACCCGTCCCGGAGAGAGGGCTTATACTGGAGAGTCTCTGCCCAACCCACAGACTGCAGCGCGAAGTGTGGCTGTCAGAGGACCCTGGGCACAGATGAAAGCTTCTAAGGTGATGACAGCTCGGGTAGAATCGGACAAGGGATCTGAAACAACTGGGATCCAGCATAAACAACTGGAAAGGCCAGATCCCTGACTCAGCTGACCCTCCCCCACCCTTGGCAGTCTCTAGTTCTCCACCTCCCAGAAGGAAACTCCTCCAAAACTTCATCCTTTTTCTTGTTTCCCGTTTCCCTCATTTTCTTATTTTACTGGCCCTTTAGTCCTCATGTTTTTTAACCGCCTATTTGTTTCTATGTTTAATTAATTCCTACTCAGACGTTCATCTAATTTTGCTAACATAGCTCCGGCATTTCCCACGATAAAAGCCCTGCGGTTTGACAATTCATGAGTCAGTCATAGAAGCCGCATGATTATGGAAGCTGTGGTGGCTCCTCAGAGAGTGAGGCATGGCAGTTTTCGCCGTGACTCACCCACATTCATAAAACAAGTCAGGTGTACCATTTGAGATCTATGGGAAACTAAGACACGCTATGACCAGACCTGACGTGGGGTGACTCAGTCAGACAGCTGCTCAGGACGTTCATCTATGAAGCTCTACTGTCACAGAGGCACTAAAACTTCTAAGGAAGCATAAAAAGAGGAAATAAAAAAAACAATAACTGTCCTAGGAGATTACTGTAAAGTTTCTGGGTAGGCTGCAAATGGCGCTCACTTCTGAATATCTCTGAATATCACAGAAAAGCACACTCTGGATGACGTGTGGCAGTGGCTTTTCCAGGAGTGTCTGGCTGGACTTGTACATAAATGGTTTGGAAGCTTCCTTTCAAACCAGGCAGCTGCGGAGATAAGCCTCCCACTCCACCCACGGACTGAGGTAACCATGCACCTGCTTCTCAAGGAGGGGCCCTGAGCCTCAGGCCTCTGGCTGTGTTGTGGTGACTGCCGATTTGAGGCTATGGGGTCTTCTTTCGCTCTTTCCCCTCCATACAGAGCTCAACTCTTTCTCCAAACAAACCAAAAATAAATTTTAAAACCTGTAGGTCTGAAGGATGAACAAATATTAGGCTGCCTAAGGCATCTACCAGCTCAGTCCAATCCTCATCCAGAAGGGCAGTGTGTTGGGGTCAAAGGGTTAAGGCTTTAAGGATTCTAGACTTAAATCTTGCTGGGGGCACTTTTAAGTTTTGTTACTTTGTGCTGAATCTAGACAGCTTTGTAGTCCCCAGACTCCTCTGCGGCATAAATAGAACCG
Organism: Ondatra zibethicus; assembly: GCA_004026605.1. Classification (NCBI taxonomy): domain Eukaryota; kingdom Metazoa; phylum Chordata; class Mammalia; order Rodentia; family Cricetidae; genus Ondatra; species Ondatra zibethicus. Next base: position 63,521 of record PVIU01002304.1, read on the forward strand.
TCTGAATCATCAGATTTTCAGTCGTATGGTGACCTGGCTTGTGGCAAGGTCTCTAATCCTTCCCTAGGAATGCAGTACTCTTCAAATGCATGATAGGACATCCCTCGTAGTTCCCCTTTATGTGAAGAAAAAGAGAAGCCCAAGTATTCTCTTTCTGCTCCTCTCAGAGATGCCTTTCCACGCTGTCTGCAATGAGTGTGTTCTGTCAGAAACATAGTCAACATGTTTCGTCTTTCTACATTAGAATTTCTTGAATAACAATACATTCACAAGGTACAGGGGTTTCCCTGGTTGCAGTCACAGCTCTGACAAAGGCAAACACAGGTCCTTTTGGTCTAATCTTAATTACTAATATCAACTCAGTCTCCCAGAGAAGCTGCTCTTGCAAGTCAGCTGCAGGTCAGGGTTGGCAAGGTGTGGCGAAGGCTGCAGAAGCCAAGGGCAGGCTCCGCAGTCACTTATTCCAGAACCCAGACTGACCTCAACACTCACAAAAAAAAGAAAAACCCTGAGGCGGCTCCTGGTTCCACCGCTCGGGTGCCCACCTCCCTCACTGTGTACCTGCTCTCAGCTCAGTTTCCTCTTGAACAGGGACCATTTTTGACCATGCTGATGGCATATCGTCATGCTGAGGCCATCCCCTTACGAAAATTCTCAAGCCTAAACTCCACAGTTATTTGAACTGTGAATCTGTATCTAATCTAGAATCAATCTGAGGCTTGCTCGAGGGTCTCAGTTTTTAGGATGGTTGGATAGATAGATAGATAGATAGATAGATAGATAGATAGATAGATAGATAGATAGATAGATGGATGGATGGATGGATGGATGGATGGATGGATGGATGGATGGATGGATGGATGGATGGATGGATGGGTTGGTGGATAGATGAGTGGCTGGGTGGCTGGGTAGATAGATAGATAGATAGATAGATAGATAGATAGATAGATAGATAGTCAGACAGACTGACAGACAAATTCTTCCTTCTGCCTTACTACAGGCTCTCATCACTGAACCACAGCTTCCCCAGCAGCAGCTTCTCCCATCCCATTTTCCATCTTCCACCTGCCAGTTGGCTCCCATCCCACAACACCTCTAGGAGTGTGCTTCCAAGGTAACCAGCTGCCTTAGTCTGTTCAGGATGCTGCAGTAAAAGACCACAGATGGGTTGCTTTAAACAACAGATACTGACTCACTGTGCAGATAGCAGCAGCCTGAGATCAAGACAGTGGCCTGTGCAGTGTGAGGAGAGGCCTTGCATGAGGAATGTTGACTGTTTACACATGGGGGAGAGAGAACCCTCTGGAATATCTTTTTCTTCATGTACAGATACTGCACCCATCGTGATGACCTCAGCTTCATGTTATTTCCCATGTGCCCTGTCTCCACCTCATGTTGGGAGTTAACTCTTCAACACATGAATGGCTAAGAGGAGACATAGCATGGCCTAACTTTTCCTGGCTACTCAGCTACTGACTCCATGATTGGTCCCTTCTTTAGGGTCCCATGACACAGAGTTTAACTTCTCTGGCTCCTCCTCCCTCACCAGGCAATGTAAATAACCTGAAGCTCTTAGAACTTCAGTTCCATCTATATGGAGACACGAGTCTACCTGACCGAATATCTCCCACACATCGGAAGAATTAGTCAGGGAGGGTCTGAGTGCATTAAAAGGATATGGAAGGCATATTTGAGTCTGTGTAAACTGTTAGAGAGGCACCTTTGGAGGGAGGAAAAGCTCTGGTAAGGGCAAGTAGCTTCTGCTATTGACTGGTGGTAGAAGGAGGTAGGGGCGACCTCAATGACAGAGTCATCAGAGGCGACAGCATAACCAGGTGCACTTTAGGAAAAGGTGGGGAAATGTACTCGGGCGCATTCTGGCAAAGTGGCAAGGGTTATTCAGGTTCATTCTGGGATGGAGGAAGGAGTACTCAGGTGCATTCTGGGAAGGAGGAACAGCCTTGTCACCATTTAGGGACAGGGGAGGATAGGGCCTGGACCAACACAGGGTGTCTTGCGTTGAACTGCACCGTTGCTTGAATGGTATCCCTTCCATTATGCATCACAGGAACAGCCATTGCATCCGTGTAGCTCTTCCTCAGGTGCCTTGCAATGCATCTAATAATAAATCCGTCAGAAAGAAGGATACAATCATAAAACACTGCATAGTAAGGCACTGCTGTGAGCTTCATCCCATCTCTGCCTCTTTATCACAGAGCCTCTAGGCCAAGAAGAAAGCAGGATAGGGCTAGAATCCCATCTCTCAACTCTATGCCACTTTAACTCTTCCTCTCTGGTCCCAGAGAGACTATCTTCTGCCTACACACTGAAGGGAGAGCCCTCCTCCTGCTATTGATTCAGACAGAATGCCAATAGCTTGATGGAGATGGAAAGGGCCCAGAAAAGGCCATTCGAAGACAAGTAAGAAAAGATTACTGGCTGACACTAAAAGTCTTCTAAATCAGGATGATTATATAAATCATTCTTGGCAAAACTTAAGAGAAAGCCAAGACGGAATGAAATGACTCTTAGGCTCCCTTCTCCACCTGTTCATCTTTCTCCCTCTGTCGCGTCTCTACCCAAACGGAGAGATCCATAATTCTTTGTGAAAAATGAAACCCTGTGTCTTTGTGTAAGTTCTTCCATGGCAGTTTACCTCTGTGTGCTTATATGGTGTGCCTCTCCATGACACTGTAGGATTTGCCCACATGTAAGGACTTAACACTATAACCCTCCTAAGGCAGAGTCAGGCGGAAGAAAATAACAAATACAAACAGCAGCTATTTGTCACCCTGAGTCCATCATTAGACTCCCAAGTTGAAATCAATCCCCCCTTCTTCCCTCAAAAGTCCGGTAGAACTTGGTTAGCATTGTTATTGTAGCATTAGCCCTGTATCACTGACATAGAGGCTCAAGGTGTAACTGTGTTCGCTCAGCATATATGAGACTCTGAGCTCCACACTCGGAACTGCAAAAATAAGACTTTAATGTAAAACAAAGTAAAAATGTAAAAATGAATAAAAACCAAAGCTGTGCTTAATCCAAAATTTAAAAAGTGACCCAGGTGGACCTACTATTCTATAGACCTTGGCCCTAGAAAGGGAGGCTGTAGCTGGATCACCCTCCCAGGTCCCCTCATGCCCAGCACACACTGGGCATACCATGAACAGTTGCTAAATCCAGCAGAATGGCATTATTTAGCAGCAAATAAACCTGGTGTGTTCAGCATGTTACAACAATGTGTTCCTGTCACCAGGAGTTTCACTACTCCAAAGACAAGCTTTATTTTCACAGATAATAAGATGCATATGCCCAAAACAGGAACAGTGCCCTCCATACAAAGAGAAGCTGTGATGTGTACAGAGGACCAAAGCCCAAACAAAGGGCCACTGTTCCTGACTCCCTAGCTATTCAATGTAGCTCTTTTACACCAGGCTGTTGCTGGAGCCCTTAGGATAAACCCAAAGAGCTGGCCAAGATTAGCCTTAAATAACAATGCACTTTAACGTCATGCAAACGGACTTTTATTTTTCTTGGTTGTTAGGGAGACATGAAAGCAATGAGCTGGATCAGCCTCCCAACATACACCAGTGTTGAGACATGTGAAGGAGACAATCCCCACTCCAGCTTCCCACTGTTTTATAGCCCTCTCCTAACCAGTTCACTCCTGCAGATGCACAAACGGCTCAGAAGAAACGACCCTTGATGCGACACAGTTTCTGCATAATCTCATTTGGCTTCTATAAACTTCAGCCAGGAAAATTGATTTGGAAAGAAATGGCCACTTTTGACCGCCTGCAAGCAGTAGACCCTCTGTGGCCACATTATCCTCTCACAACTGTATCAGACAATACCTAATAATAGAAAAGCTGATAAAGTGACTTAAGTAGTCAAAAGCAAATAAACAAATCTAACTAGAAAATTCTAGTACTGATTCCAGGACACTTTTGTCTATCTTTTAGTACGAGATGTGAGTTCTAGCGTCAAAGATCACAGCCATGTTTAAAGGAAGGATGTGGGTAGGAGAGATGCCACTGTGTGTACCCCATCACCTCCCTTTTTAACTGGACGACATGTAGAGAGTGAGGGACTTTGGAGAGCTCAACCCTATGCGGGCTGTCTTCATCGAACTCCTCCTCTCAAGGCTCAGGAATCCACGTGGAAGGGAAGGCAAAAGAGTCTAAAAGCCAGAGGGTGCAGACGACTCCAAGGAAACCGCATCTTCCAGACACAACAGGGTAGACACACGTATGAACTCAAAGACTATGACATGCCCAAGACCCTCACGGCACTGAATGCCAGCACTGAGGGGGGAAGTGGACTTGAGTTCTCATCCCTAACCAAGAAGCTGATTGCAAGTGATGCCTGCTGGGAAGGGGGACATTGGTTTCCTCCGAAGGAGTGACACTGGGCATATCAACCACACTCAAGGACTGATCCCACGTCCAGGAGACCCACGTCCGAGCACCCTGTGGGTTTATCTGTACTTTTGGTTTTGCTTTGGTGCTATTTGTAATTATCTTTCTCTTCTTTTTCTTTTGTCTGTTTTCATTAGCTCGTTTGATTTTTATTTTTTGTTTAGGGGTGGACTCTTTTTTTAGGAGATAAAAACAAACATGAAATTGGGTGGGCAGGGAGATGGGGAGGAACTGGGAGGAGCTGGAGAGGGAAAAATATGATCAAAATATAAAATATCAAAAAGAATATGATCAAAATATATTGTATGAAAATTCTTAAAAAAAAACTTTTATAATAAGTGTTTTGTGTATTTGCTTGCAAATGTACGCGTATATGCATGCAATGCCTGGAGAGGCCAGAAGATGGCGTCAGATCCCCTCAAACTGGAGTTGTGAGCCACTGTGTTGGTGCTGGGAAGCTAATTTGAACCCTATACCTTTTTTTTGGACAGGGTCTTTCTATGTAGCACAGACTGGCCTCAAATGGGAGCTCTTCCTGCTTCGACCTCCTAAACGTTAGGATTACAAGACTGTTCCTCCACATTTGCCTTCTTACTCCTACACTTCCCTTGTATTCAAAAAAGCAAGTGATTTGTTGAAGGCTGGCAAACACACAGGAGCTGCCGAAATCTCCCCTCGGCTTGACGCATAAGGCCAACTTCTACTGTGGCCAGTGGATGTGCCAGTTAGTCCCTGGCCGTAGGGTACCCCGGGGAATGGCACAGCTGGTCAGTCACTTCAGAGACGGAAAGTCCCCTGTGGCTTATGTCAAGTCACAGAGGCTGGGGGATGATCTATCAACCCTCTACTGGGCAGGTGGGCTGGCCACCAAAAATGTCCTCCTACATACATGCCCAGAATGAAAATACTTGGTTTTCCAACTTCACCAGTAGGTGTGGCTGTCTCCCACTGTCACTTGGTGACATCTCCCAGAACAGATCCCAAGTTAAACTTGCTTGTTATGGAGAGATATTCCTCACCTGCCAGTTTTCTCTTTATATTAAAGAATTTTGCTGGAGAGCAATTATCCACCTTTTTGGTGGCAGAACTCTTTTAAACTCTTAAAAACTATCGAGGTTCCTGTTGGGCATGGTGAGACATACAGTACTCGGGAGGCTGAAGCAGGGAGATTGCAAGTTTTATACTAATCCGGGATACATGGTGAGTCTGAGGCCAGTCTGGTTTGTATTATGAAACCCTGCCTCAAAAAAAATTTTTTTTGAAGAATCCAAAGGTGTTTTGGGTATCTGATTACATTGGTGGGCATTCATCAGAGATTGATTCATTTTCTGATACTTATGTACTGATACACTTAAAAATAACAACAAATCATTAAGTATTAGCATAGATGGCATATCAAAATATAAATGATATTCTCCAAATTTTTGAAAGGGTATGGTTGTTTTATATCTTTTACACTTACTCTCTGGTTTAATCAGCTTATTTTATGGTGTGTTGTTTTGGTTGAAGTAGATAAAGGAAACCTAGCCCATGACAAACACAAACTGGGAAGAAGAGCAGTATTGTAATACTGACAGATAACGCGATATTTTACCCACATGCTGCCCCCAAACTCAGGCTATTGTTAGTTTTTTCTTGTTGCTTGTTTTTCTGAGACAGGGTTTCTCAGTAGCTATGGAGCCAGTCTGGAACTTGCTCTGTAGACCATGCTGGCCTGAAACTCACAGAGATCCCCCTCCCTCTGCCTCCTGAGTGCTGGGATTATAAAGGTGTGAGCCACAAGTGCCCAGCAATGAGCCACAGCGGATTCCTGGGCTGAGCTTGCAAAGTCCAGTTGAAGAGTGGGAGGAATGAGAATATGAACAAAGAAATCAAGACCATGATAGATACACCCACTGAAACAGCTTATCTGAGCTAATGAGAACTCATGAACTCTGGCCAGACAGGGAAGGAAGCATAGGCCCAAACTAGGCCTCTGAATGTGAGTGACAATTGTATGGCTGGGGCAGACTGCAGGGCCACCGACAGTGGGACCAAGAATTATCCCTACTGCTTGTACTGGCTTTTTGGAACCCGTTCTCTTTGAAGGGATACTTTGCTCAGCTTTGATATAGCAAAGAGGGCCTTGGTCCTTCCTCAAAGCAATGTGCCTTACCCTCTCTTAGTAGTGGATGGGGAGTGTGAGGAGGGAAGATGGAGGGAATGGGAGAAGGGGAGGGAGTGGGAACTGGGATTCATATGTTAAATGAAAAAAAAAAGATAGTTGTTTTGCTTTATTTTAAATAAAATTAAAAAAATGTAAAGAATCCCTCCCCCCAAAAAGACAAGGCTGAGCATTCATAACTAATAAGGGGTCTCCGTGTCATGATTTGGGAGCTGGTTGGTGGCCCTATTACATTCCTACTCCTTTTAGAAGGAAATATTTCCATCTGCAGGAGATCACGATACACAACATGCTCTATGACCTTGAACTAATCATCCTCAGAAATGTGTCTGCCATCTTTCTTTTTAAACCTATTATTAACAAGACCTTACTGAGCATGCTCTGTAATGTACACCTTAAAATGAATAGACTTGGGAATGTGCCTAGCCTCCAAATATTTCCTGATGTGAATCTGTATAGCCTTCCTGGCTTGCTGTGTTTGAGTGGGGGAGTACTAGTTTTAGACTGACTTCAGGGAACTCCTTACACACTATGGCAAGGGAACTCCTTATACTCATCTGGTTTTGCTTTATGATGCTGGACTCACCAGGAAAAGAACCTTCTGTGTTTGCTTATAGTTTTCCTGGCTTTTATTCTCAGATGTCATTATGTCCTTGCTTTTATATTATAATAATAATAATATAATGTGGTCCAAATGCCCACACTGAACAGATTGATTTGCTCATCTTATGATAAATTTCTAATTATCACATATGTTCAGTATGAATTGACACATAATCCTGGATGTGCAGCTTTAGAAGAAAAGAAACTGTGAGGTTCAGTGAATGTGTGCCGTTGGCACAGTGCACAGGGACAGACCGATGTCTCTGACGGCTCCGTGTCCTTCTCATGTCCTGTGCACTCACATCAAAAGCTGCTCTGGCTGCCTTCACTTAGCACTCAGGGACATTCGAGCTGTTTTCAGCAGCTCTTCTCTCCAGCACACCCTGTCATTCCAAACGAAAGAAAGTGGTGGCATTTTCTATCAGAAAATCCAGAAACTCTTGCAAAGCATATACTGTCAAATGCAGCACAGGAAATTTGCCTCTGGGACTCATCTGAATAGTATTTCAGGCAGTGTTTAGGATCTGAATGCTACTTCAGTCGAAGTACTTTAATTTTATCTTTACACTGCTTGACAAAGGCAAGCTAAGGGATGATGTTGCAGGATATTTGGTCACATTGTGAACCCCAAAATTACACTATTTACTGGAAAAACCTACTTCTAGCTGTGCTGTGGCTCAACGCTAGCACACACCTTTAATCCAAGAGCTTTCTGATTGAATATTGCAATCAGGATTAAATAAATTCAACTGTAGTTAAAAAGGTAGAACAAGCAACCAGTCGACAGGAAAAAAATATGGAGAGAAAGGAAGCGAGGAGGAGGGAGAGAAAGATGTACAGGCAGTATAAGGGAGGGACATCCAGTTGGAGGAGTATTGGTTTGAGACGGGGTAGGAGAAAGTTCTCTTTCTGGGATGTTAGCAGAAGAGAAAAGTTAGCAGTGTGCATCTGCCTTTCTGAGTTAGTAGGTTTTCACTCCAGCATCTGGCCTCTGAGTCTTTTTTTTTTCTAGCTTCTGAGTAAAATAGAACAATAGAGACTTTGAATTAAAAAAACAAAACAAAACAACACTTGGTGCCCAGTGTGGGGAATGACCACACAGACAGAGAAATCACGTCCGTGGTGGACAAACTGAGACATCATCAGCTTTGGTAAGATATCTGGGAAGTCCTTAAGGAGAGGGTTAAGTAATATCAAAAGGAGAAATCTTTCCCATGTCAAGGATAGGAAATGCCATAATTCAGGGCACTGGGACCCTGTAAAATGCTACTTTAGATGACTTGAGAATAGAAGCAGAAAATGGAAAGATAAATGACTTATCTGAGGTTGACATAATACCAGTTATAATTGCTATCAGTCTGGTACTTCATATTTTATCCTTAATCGCCAGAGTGGTTTTATGAAAGGTGGACTGATAAGACACAAGCCCTAGAAAGACTTATACATGGAAATAAGACTACTCAGACACGGAGAGCCCACAGCATGATGAAAATGAAGAAGGGCAGCTCAAGGCGGCGAAAAAGCCAACCTTAGTTTATCGAGTTACTGGATAAGGGTTTGTGTTAGCTTACAGTTCCAGTGGGACAGAGTCCATTGTGGTGAGGAAGATGTGGCAGAAGCCAGGAGAGGCACAATGACAACAGCAGAAGGCTGGCCGGCCACATGGCATCTGCACTCAGGAAGTTGGGTACAAACAGGAAGAGAGGGTGACCTGTGAAGTCTCAAAGCTCACCCCAGTGCTGTTTCCCTGAAGCAATGCTCCACCTCCTAAAGGTTCCACAATCATCCCAAACAGCACCACCAGCTGAGGACCAAATGTTCGGTCGTGGGAACCTTCCACACCCAAACCACACACGCCATTTGGAAGCATGTGTTCTTCTCTTTGCCTTCTAAATGCAACAGAATGTGCAGCCTTTATTCAGAGTTTACCATGGGGAAGAGTCATCTTAACAGAATTTTTACCAGAAAAGAGACAAAGCTAAACCAGTAGGACACTTGAACTTGGCGCCAACACACAGATCTACGTTGTAATGCTTGTCAACTGCAAGCAAGCAAAACCAACATTCCATCTCCTCGTCAATCACAGATTCTAAAAGACAATAAAATCACCCAGAATCAAGGCACAAGGAATCACCTTGATCTACACAAAATGGCTCATTGGCAGAAAGAAACACAGAGAAGGAGTGGGGGAGAGAGGGAGATCAAGTGAAATGGTTCACTGGTGACTCATTTGCCTCATCCCAGAACGTCTCTCTTGACAGCCCAGTTTTACCCTCACACCACTTCTTTATGCAATAATGTACTGGCTTGTATTTAAGATGTAGTAGGTCTTGGAATTGAATTCTATGAATTTATGATCTAGTAGGTCTTGGAATTGCATTGTATGAGTGGTGGAAAGAGCTTAAGGGAATATTTAAGTTAGGACTTTTATTTTATAGATAGCAAAACTGAAATCCAGAGAATGGAAATGATTTATTCAAGGCCACGAAATGGCAGATAAAGAACACACCCCCATTTATGACCTTTATACTCGGATCATCTAGCTACTACATATCCTTCCGAGTGCTCTCTGAAAGTGTGTGACTTGGTTGCAACACCTGCAAGTTACCTTTAAATCCTTCAGCTCTGACAGTGGGATATAAAAATGTGAGCTTGTTAAGGCTTAACCTATGCTCTAGGGAGAGTAAGTCACTCAAATCAAGAATTCAAAGACAACATCTAACCACAACACCACATAACAGAGAAGACTACCACAGGCCTCCGCGACTTTCCATCAACACCGGAAGCACTGCTAATCACGATAAACATTATTAATAGGCCTTCATTGGTAATTACTTAAAACTTGCTTTAAAATTAACGAGTAGTGACTTGATATAATGGATACTATAAATGGACGGCCACTGGTGAAGCCAGTGCTCTCCTGCTGTAGAGATAACTCAGTTCTTCACCATCATGATGAACTGTGGGGAGTCAGCCTATCCCAAGGCTTTCTCAGAACCCCTGACGAAAGGACAAAGGGAATGCTAGGTCTCTTTGCCCAGGGACAGACTTGGCAAAGTCTGGTCTGAGGATGAAGCTGGGCCTGGAAGGAGTCAAGGCTGCAGTTTCTGGGGATCCTATTCTTCCCCTGTGCTGTGGCTGTCAGTCCTAAGGCAGTTGTGTCTGAGGCACCCTGTGTTCTCTTTGCGGACATTGTCGGATTTAGCTCTCTGCTGACCCTGGCCATTTTCCCTCTGTAAATAGTATGTAAGAACCCAAACTTAATGAACTTGCTTGGCAGAAGTCATCAGCTTATGAAAGACCTCCTGGGCCCAGCTCTCTAGCTTCCTTTTTATCATCCCTGGTCCTTCTTGACGCCTCCCTGCTTGGGGCCCTTATGCCTGAAGGTCCCTCTGAGGATCTATAAATCCTTCATAAAGATAGTAACCAGGGTTTGACTAGAAACAATTCTTGGTGCAGCCTTATTTCTAAGAATCCTGGTTGGTTGATATTGCTGCAGAGTTAACTGAATTCTCTCTTCTAGCTGAAGCACCAAACTCATATGAAAACTTTACTCAAGGTAGAGCGAGATGTCTACAGAGAAGAAAACTGGGGCTTCTTCCTAAGTTTGTGACTATCCTTACAAACTGTCCCTGGGCCTACTTGTCAAAACACACTTATTTAGGAAGCTGGGTGAGTCTGTCCTCCTCCAAACATAACAGCCATTGTCATCTAAAAGAGCAGCTATAAGAAACCTGTAAGAAATCCCCCCAAAGAGGTCAGTTGGCATTCGCTCCCAAAAGGAGGTGTTGAGAAGGTTGATTAGACCCCTGCCTGAGATCCCAGCTGTTACCTTCTATACCTCTGGAGTTTTCATCTGCATCCTACCCCAGCTGTATGTGATCTTGAGAGGTATTGGAATATATAGGGAGCATGGGCTAAACCTGAAGAGGGAACCCCTTCTATGTAACTCGGGAGAAGTTATCATCTAACCTGGGACTTTCCACTGATGCCTTTGTTTTGTTCCTGTGAGCATCCCCTCACCTATGCTCCTGAAGGTAATCCCAACTAGCCCGCTGGTTCACCAAGCTAGACTTTGTCATTGGTATCCTGTAATGGGAAAAGACATTTGTCCGCATCTCCCTGGGAAAAATTCACACACCAGAAATATTTACATGTGGGCAAGAATGTGACCGAATGTTGTGGAATATTTGTGTACACTGTAAAGATGTATCTCTGCCTAAGGCACATTCCGATTGGCTTAATAAAGAGCCAAATGGCCAACAGCTAGGCAGGAGAGGATAGGTAGGATTTCTGAGGAGAGGGAGAAAGGAAGAGGAATCTAGGCACACAGATTACACGAGAAACTCTGAAGAAGCTGGACATATGGTGCAGAACAGAGGTAACAGAGCCACATGACAAAATATAGATTAATAGAGACAGCTTAATATAAGTTATAAGAGCTAGTTAGAAAAAAACCTAAGCTAAGGCCAAGACTTCACAATTAATATTGTCTCCATGTTGTTATAGGGGAGGTGGTGATCCCATGAAAGAAAGTCTGACTACATTAGAGAAAGCTTATTACAACTGAAGACTCACTTCAAATATAAAATAGCTATAGAAAGATTGTTAGGAAGTATCACCACTAGCTGTCTCTGAGAATGGTGGCCAGCGACATCAACTACAACGATGCTAATAGTGATGAATTAGGGGTTGAATTGCGTCCCCCATAAAGGCATTTGCTGATGTCTTCACAGAGGTGACCCAGCTCTGATATGGCCTTTGAAGGGGACTTCAAGATGGTATGACTGGTATTCTTATAAAATGGGAAACTTTGAGAAGGTGGATACATAGGAGGGGAAGAGAGTAAAGTAATTATTGCAAGCCCAGAAGCAGACTCCACCCTAACTGCCAGAAGCTGGGTAGGGGTGCTTCACAGCCCTCAGCAGCATGCGTGTCTTATAACTTGGGCTTCTAGCATGTAGAACTATGGGACACTAGGAGGCTACTGCTGAAACCTCTCAGTCTGTAGGATACTTTTCAGAGCACACTTCAAAAACTGATACAATAAGCTAATGGGCTTAGGTCTGTTGTAAAAAAGATTTCAGTACCTGTTTGGACTACATATATATACAGTTTCATAAGGGTGAGAAATGGCTACCGACTATGCAATTCTCCCCCTACTTAATTACACTGGGTTGAATTCCTACTTAAAAGTCTACTTCATAGGCATTATAGTGGGAGATGAGACTTACGCAATCAATCAGAGCCATTGCAGCTCCTCCAAAAAGACTCCTGGAATAGGAAAGGTGCTTCTGTTGTGTTGTCCTGGGAAAGGAACAACATTCAACGGAGGAACTATGGAGTCTCCGGTATTGGAAAGGACTCTAAGGCTTGGGCTGGAGTTCAAGGAAGGGAGCTGTACTTACATGATCCTATTGGGAAATGAAGGATTATATTATCAGGAATTTTATCTATTTATTTAGTTAGTTAGGTTTTTGTTTTGTTTGAAACAGTTTTTCTATGTAACCCTGGCTGTCCTGGAACTTGCTATATGTAGACCAGGCTGACCTTGAACTCATAGAGATCTGCCTGCCTCTGCCTCGCAAACACTGGGATCACAGGTGTGCACCTCCCTGGGATTTTTAATTTCCATCTGAAAGGCAGAAGAGAGGAAGTGGAGTTAAGGCTGTAGCTCATAGAAAAGCAACAGCCACTTACTGGAGCCAAATAAGGATTTACAGTCGGAACAATGGCTTCAGTGCATGCTTAGCATTACTTTGCTTGCATCTTGCTCCATCATACATACAGGGTGACCTTACATGAAAGTGGATGGTCTTTGAAGACAGAGCTACTCAATGGAGAAACATCAACATTTCGGCAGGAGTGCCAGGCCAGTCCCCAGAAGGCCCTGCCTTTCTCATCCTAACCAGTGAGCAATCTCAACATCATAATCAGAGGGTAACAGGGTACCATACACCTCCAGATATGATTCAAGAAGTCCACATCACCCCAGAAGAGTTCTTGCCAAGAATAAGCCCAGTGAACATAGCACAGAGGAAGGAACTATAACACAAGTCACATGTGTGATCTTGAATTTATCAGTATCCACATCATAAGAGCAAAAATGAAGAAACAAATTAATTTTAAAGTATATTTTATTTGGCTAGTATATCTGAGATATCATTTCACATATAATCAATACCTAGAATAGTAACAAAATATTCTACTTCCTTTTTCATAACACATCTTTAGTATCTAGCATTTATCTTTTAACCTATAACACGTTTCAGTTCAGACGATTCGTATTTAAAATGCTGGGGGGCTCACATGGCTAGCAGCTGCCATGCAGAAAGCATTGATTATGATTTGAATCCAGGTCTACAGAAAATATCAGAAATAAAGAACTGACTGTCTCCATCTGTCTTAGGGTTGTATTGCTGTGAAAAGATACCACAACTCTTCTAAAGGAAAACATTCCTTTGGGACTGACGTACAGTTCAGGGGTTTAGTCCGTTATCAGCGTGGCAGGAAGCGTGGTGGCACAGAGGCAGAAATGGCACTGGAGAAGGAGCTGAAAGCTCTACATCCAGTTCGGCAGGCAGCAGAAACAGAATGCCATACTGAACCTTACTTGAGCATCTGAGCCCCTTCATGCAATTGCATCTTCACCAGCTTTCTGGTCTTGATGGTTTCCTTCACTGCCTAAGATTGGTTGCTCTGAAATTTGCTCTGTAAACCAGGTTGGCTTTGAACTCAGAGATCCACCAGGCTCTGCCTTCCAAGTGCTGAGATTAAAGGTGTGCACCACCATGCCTGGTCCTAAGATTGTTTAAAATTCCTTTTCACCAGTTGGACGTTTAGCTGGGTGAAGTCTTGCTCTGAGGTCACCACTCCCTTTATTCCACTTAGCATCAGGCTTTTCTTTAATCTGTTTACACTTCCTGGTGCCCCTTTTCTCCTCAAACTGTACATTTTGTATTTTTCTTTGTTCAATTTGCTTCTTTTCACTACAGACCTGCATAAGACCAGCAACTAATAGCCATGCAGCACAGTTAATACAAGATTGTTTTGAAATGTCCTCTGCTAAAGCTGTTAATCCACAATTCTTTACTTTAGCCTCAGGCAGACTCTTCCACAAGGGCAGAAAGCAACCACATTATCCAAAATATCACAAGAACAGTCTTTAGGCAACATACTAAAATTCTTGTCCTCTGAAACTTCTTGAGCCAGGGCCCCACAGTTCAAATTTCCCTCAGCACCACTGTCTTCCCTGCTCCTACTAGTATGGCCCTATTCAGCCACAGTTAAAGCATTATACTGCTCTCCTAAAGTATCAAAGTCTGCATTCCTCCAAATAAAAACATGGTCTGGCCTATCAAAGCAATACCCCAATCCTTGGTGACAACTTCTAGTTTATGGTTTTATTGTTGTTAAGAGACACCTTGATCATAACAACTCTTATAATGGAAAACACTTAATTGGGGCTGCCTTCCGGTTTCCGAGGTTTAGTCTGTTGTCGTCATGGTGACATGCAGGTAGACATGGTGCTGGGGAAGTAGACAAGTTGCTTAGAGTTCTACATCTGGATCCACAGGCAGCAGGAAGAGACAGTGAGCCACTAGACCTGGCTTGAACTTCTGAAACCCGAAACCCCCAGTGACACACCTCCTCCAGCAAGGCCACACCTCCTAATAGTGTCACTCCCTATGAGTCTGTGGGGGGCATTTTTCATTCAAACCATCACACAATCCAAAGGCACAGTTCATCTCATCTAAAAATTCTGAATTCTACAAAAAGGATTCAGTAGCTTCAACAGATAAATGGTATGGGGGGCTGGGATTATAATGGTGAGCATTTATAATCCAAGGACATAGGAGCCTAAAAAAAGAGGATTTGAAGAGAGTTTGAAGTCATTTTTGGTTACATAGAAATATTCTATCTAAAGTAATAGTTAATTAAAAGGGGTACAGATGTAGTTTATAGGTGGCAGGCTCAAGGCCGTGGGTTCAGTCCCAAGTACCACAGGGAGAAATGGTAAAAGAGAGTTAAAGGGGGAAAATGTTTGTAAATTAAAAGATTTTTTTAAAGTAATCTACTGGGTATATGTAGATATATGTGGGGCATGTGACTATCTGGTGCCCTCAGAAGCCAAAAGGTACTGGGTTCCCAGGATCTGTAATTATTAATGATTATAAGCCACAATGTGGATGTTAGGAACCAAACCTGAGTCTTCTGCAATAGCAGCAAATACTCTTAACCAATGAGCTACCTCTTCGGCAGTTGATTCAAAGACTCTTAAGGGAATTACCAATCAGATGCATCCCTCAGACTTGGCTTGAACCTTGATTTGATAAAAACAAATGGAAGACATTTTTGTAGCCAATTCCAGACAGTGCCTTTTTTAAAAAAAAGATGTATTTTAAGGATGATTATTTTCAAAGATGATATAGTATTATGGTTTTGGAGCTGATAATGCTACTGTGGCTACATTGCAAAAAAATAAGTCTTAATCTATTAAAGATAAAGGCTGAAGTATTTACATGTAAAACAATGTCATATCTGGTATTTAAAATATTCCAGGAAAATTAAAAAGCAGGAAAGTGGTAATGAAAGAAAAAAATGGCTGGATGTTGATGTGGTGTAGAGGGCCCATCTGCTACTGTGTTTGCTTGAGTAGCTCCATGATAAAAGATTAAAAATGTTAGGTGTATTGGCACGTGCCTTTAATGTGCACCCAGGAGACAGAAGCAAGCGTCTTTTTCTCAGTCTGAGGCCAGCCTGATCTACACAATGTGACGCTGCCTCAATAATTAAATAAATAAAATAATCGTGATTAAAATGCAATTAGTTTATCATCTCGAGTGTGTCGCTGGTATCAAAATGAGCAAATTTTACACTTTAAATATGATTGGGGAATTGTATGTCAATTAAATCTCAGCACAGTGATTTAATAAAAACAATCCATTGTGGTATTATATGTCCTTGGGAACCTACCATGGGTGTGTTCACACACTCTATCTAAGTGGATACAGGAGATAATTTGTTAGACTAATCTCTGTTGTGAACAAAAGAATCTCAATTCTTCATTGCCTAGGAAACCTGGAAAGCTGGCTCAGCATTTAAGAGCACTGACTGCTCTTACAGAGGACTCCATTTCAGTTTCCAGCACCCACGAGTGTCTCACAACCATCCATGACTTCAGTTCCAGAAATCTGACACCTACTTCTTTTATAGGCACCAGGCATGAACATGGTGCACATACATACGTGCAGGCAAAACACTGATACACATAAACTAAAATAAATCTTAAAAAATAAACAAAAATGGGTAAAGATCTGTTATTTAATATGTCATACTTAGAAGCTAATGAGTGAGTCTGTAACTACTTTAATGGTGCTGTAGAAGATACCGATCAATGACCAATGACCTTGCTACTTATAGCACAAGCAGCCTGGCATCCACACACTTTCATTGCAGGCCATCTCGAGTCCTGCAAGAGAAAATAACATGGTCCAGATGGATATTTGCATAAAGTAGGTCTTCACTGCAGCTGCATCAAGCTTAGCTTATGAAATCCATCACATTCACATGTATATCAAGAAACAAGAAAGAAACAAATACAGGGGGAGATGAGGGGGCGAAACCATGATGAGAATATATTGCATTAAAGTAACTATTTTCAAGTTAAAAAATTAAAAATAAAAAATAAGCCTACAAATCAGTATTTTCAAAACAAAACAAAAAGTTTGCTTTTTGTTCTGGAGGAGGATGTCATCCTGTACCTCACAGCTGCGTGCCAGCTATGTGAAATGGCTCAGGTAAAGAGTAGTAGGGGTGGGGGAGCCTGTGTTCTTGTCTCACTCCGCAACATGAACAGGAGCAAGAGGAGCCATGGAGAACTATCTTTCTCAACAATTTTTGATAACATACTTGATACAAATTCAGAGGTGATTCTACCGCTTCAGGCATGGCTGGATAAAGGGCTGCACGTACTTCGTGAGCTGGTTAGCCTTCTCTTGGTTCTTTCTCCCTGTGTCAACCCTACTCTGAGACAAACCTTTTGTGTGGTGTGATTACCTCCACTTACCTGGGCAGGGGTGTGGGGGACTTTCCCTTTCCTTCTCTGAGGCCAAGTAGACTACTCTACCTGGTTGGATGGCTTGGGTAGTGTACAAACCATCACATGCAAAAAAATGCCATTCACATCATACGTGTCATAGATTTGTACGTGAACTGCAACCATTTCCAATAGTTTGAAGTGTCTTGAGGCAGGTGTTATATGAGTGGCCTGGTTTGGGCCATGAGTCTGATTTCCAGCTATAAAGGCAATCTTACCAAAATCAGACTGTTTGCCAGAAGCAACACTTGAGAGCATTTATCAAGAGTGGAAGTGAACGCTGTACACAGAAGTCCATTACACACCAGGTCTATTACTGTCGATGATGTCATAAGCCACACGAACCAAACCCAAAGCCGTATGACCCGAGAACACAGCCAGTTTCCACTTTAATTTCCTGCCATTAGTGGATCATAATTAACTTGCTTATTTCGTGTTTACTTCCTACTGATTGAAAATTCATCCTTTACTGTGTGATGGGAAGTCTCAATTGGCAATACATGAGAATGTTGAGTCACCATGGAAATAAATCCCTGGGTATAGCTGTGAAGAATTATCTAGATTAGGTTACATGAGGAAAGAATGTCTACTCTAAATGTGAGCGGAAGTCTTTCATGGGGTCCAGGACAAAAAGACAAAAGAGAACTAAACACAAACCCCCACCACAGCGTACTTCTTGAGGATGTAAGGTGACCATCCGCTCCCTGCTCCTGCTGCCAAACCACCCCCACCTCAGTGGACTGTAGCTCTTCGAACCCGGAGCCAAAACAAACCTTCCCTTGCTTCAGCGGCTTTTGTCACAGCAGCAAGACAAGTAACCAGTATAACCCCCTAATCTTAACCCCCATGGCTCAAAATGTACCCACAGTAGTCTTGCCGGCCTTCCCTCATTCTTTTTAAGAACCTCTGTATTCTCATTTGAAGTACATATGCCATACAAAACTCAAAGTTGTATGTTTCTTTAAAGTCAAGATAATACTTCTATGTTAAGTTACAAAATTATTTCCAAAAACCACCCCAAACATTTCATATTTATTTGTACTAATCCCAACATACCACTTAATTTCTCCAGGGATGAGGAGCCATACATAGGTCAGGACTTTTCTTAAAATACGCAGGACAACTTTTGGAGCATCAGGACAGCCATACATTTCCCTCATTAGAATGTTTTTTTCCCATCTACCAACAAGGAAGCAATAATCACGTGTTCACAGAAAGCCTGTCTGCCCAGCCTTAGCTGGCTGTACTGGGAATAGTTATCTGGCCTAGGCTGGCCAAGCAAATGGTCTCTCCTGAGACTTGAAACTGAATCTAAGATATAAGATGCTTTGTCCTTCCAGACCTAGAATAGAAAGCTGTAACTCAAAATCTGCAGGCTACCTGTTTTTGACTCTGTGTTCTGCAGTTTGCAGAAAGAGAAATAATCCAGTCAATCATTCACGAGAAAGAATTGGAAAGCATACGCCGCCTGCTTCCTGAAGCTCCCCAGCACCTGGTTCTGGTTCACAGGCCTGCTGGCACTGCCTTCCCTGGTTTTCCAAGCAAGACACCCCAAAATCTGCCTGAAACAAGTTCCATCTTGTGCAAAGACAAAAGGGCACAGCAGACCGAACCCAAGATCAGCACAAAGAAAACATTTACTTTGACACACGGTGAATGTTCCAATATGGCAAACGCTTGTGTCTCACACCTCCGGTTTGCAGAGTGCATTACACATCACTACAATAGAATACAGTCGGCATCTGCACTCGCAGGTTCTGGTTCTGTGGATTCAACTAACCATGAACAGGAAATACTTGAGAGGAAAAGCATCCATACTGAACACGCATAGACCTTCCCATTGACTTTTCTGGATGCTATTCCCTGCAGGATACAGCATAACAACTACACTGTCAGGACAGCTCTTCATTTGTACTGTTTTAAGCATTTTAAGCAGTGCACAGACCTGAGATTATGGAGGTGTGTGGGTTATATGAGAACACTGCTCAAGTTCATATGAGCATGGGTTTGGGTATGAGGTTGAAACCAGTTTTCCGTAGATGCCAAGGATGACAGTTCCCAAGACTAGGTGATCTAAAACAAAGGCAAGTCTACTTTGGCTCACACCTCTGGAAACTGGGGGATCTAAGAGTCTGGCACCAGAATCTTCTCAGTGTCTGTGGACTGAAGGTTTCATATACAGAAAACCAGAAAGGCAGCAGACTCTGGGAAAGAGGAAACACACAAGGGGCAGGCTTTCTAGAAACTGCCTCTAGCTCCCTGAGAAGAATATCAAACCCTTTTAATAACCAATCACCTCCTGAAGGCCTCCCCAGCCCTCCCCTCCCCACTAACACTGCCACAGTGAGAGTGACGATCAGTCTTCAACCAGTTTCAGATAGGACAAACTGTATTCCTGCCATAACACACGACGCCCGGTTACTCATTTACTGGGGCTATCCGTGTATTCTGGAATTGGTGAAGAGGCTAGTGAGGGTGGTGGGAAGAAGGGCCTGGCAAAGGCAGGCGCAGGCAGGACTGTGGGCAGTGCCACATGTTCAAGATGGTACAGAGGCATGGCTAGGCTGGAGGGAGAGGACAACTCCAGAGTCCCAGCAGGAATATAGGGGTAGTCACTCAGCCATCCACTATATCCATGGAGACCATGGAGAAAAACAGTGTGTCTATGGGGACCTGGAAACTCTGGGAGAAAGATGCACACACAGGTTTCTCTAGTTTTTAGGAATTTCTCCCAGAGGAACTAACACCCAGAGGAACTAACTTCAAAAATCACCTACTACCTAGTGTGGAGTCAAGGACTTCCTGTTAGTGCCCTCTTTTGTTCCGGCTCAATGACAGCCTCAGTGTAACTGTGTTTTTAATATGATGAAACTGATACCAAAGGAAGAGAAAGTATTATTGGAGACTTCAAGGCCATGCCAAGTTTTGATGGTTCTCAGTGACCCACATGCAACATGAATGAGCTCTCTGGGGAACCCCACGACAAACACAGGCATGTGGGGCTTAGGACTCTTCCTCTCTGCCTCCCTTCACTTCTCAAACTATCTAAGGATAGGAATCTAAGACCAGTCCTGATGCCGGTGACTGACATGCAGCTCAGCCTCGAGAGTAAGTGTTGGGGGAGTTGGCTTAGTTAGTAAGGTGGCTGTGCAAAGACGAGGACCTGTGGTTGAGCTCCCGGCACCGATGTAAGACCTGTGGTTGAGCTCCTGGCACCGATGTAAGAAGCCAAGCATGGCTGAGAGTATTTACAACCCCAGCATTGGGAGGGGCTGATGAAGACTGGAAGATCTCAGGAGCTCACTGACAACTTAGCCTAGTCAGACAGTTCACTGTAAGACCCTGTCTCAAGGAAATAAGGCAGAGAGGGCCATAAAAGGAGAAGTCTGATGTTCTCCTCTGGCCTACACATGTGCACACGTGAACATGTGTGTTGTGGATTTAGTTGACCACGTTGGGTGCCAAGAAACTGCTCTTGCCTGCACTGCTTCACTGGACATACAGTACCCACAGAGAGATGACTGCTGAACTTGCCTAAAGGTCAGATGGTCCTTTGGGGTTCCTGCTTCATGAAAGAGTCTGTGAGATATTCTGCAGGATACAGAAAAAAGTGACTGCCTTTGAAATTCCCTGCTTCATGAAAAAGTCTGCTGGATACTATGGGCCTGTAGGCTAAAGATGGATGTCCCAACAGTACAGGAGAACTTTGGGTGACTGTCTAGGCAGCGAGATGTGTCTGTCATTTCTAGAGTTTTGGAAGTTGCTTACAATGTACTTCCATTTTACTTAAGTAATATTATATCCTTCTGGAGTCTTAGATGGAATTAAAAAAATTATAGTTATAGTTATGGCTTTCCTTAGTTATGATAAAAGATAAAGTAGATATAAATATCATAACTGTAACTCTTGCTTGATAACTTTTATTATATGTAATTTTACTATGTTAAAATTAAAGCCTTCCTTTTTGTTTAAATAGAAAAGGGGAAATAGTGTAGGAGTTCCTTCTGTTTGTGTGTTGCTTTCATTGGTTAATGAATAAAGAAACTGCCTTGGCCTAGTTGATAGGGCAGAACTTAGGTAGGCAGAGAAAACAGAACTGAATGCTGGGAGGAAGAAAGGCAGAGTCAGAGAAGCCATGGATCCTCTGCCTGAGATGGATGCCAGTTAGAATCTCTGGTAAGCCACTGTCACATGGCAATACACAGATTAATGGAGATGGGTTAAACTGATATGTAAAAGTTAGCCAATAAGAAGTTAGAGCTAATGGCCAAGCAGTGTTTTAATGAATACAGCTTCTGTGTGGTTATTTTGGGTGTAAGCTAGCTGGGTGGCCAGGACAAATAAGTGGCCCCTCCTTGCAACAGTTACACTGTTTTAGACTTCCCAAAGCATCCCCAGCAAGAGAGCGGAATATTTAAAGTGCACACTGGCATTGAAGGAGCCTACCTCCAGATCAGGAGTCTGCCTTTCCCAGCTATATGAGCTGCTATGAAGTACTAAACTCAGATCCTTGCTTCACTCACCTATAAAATGAAATGAGAGCACACAGTTCTCACAGGGGTTAAATGATGAATGTGCTGTCTAAGAGTCAGCCATTCTTAATATCATTGCCTAAGCAATTATCTTTCCAAGAAGTGAAGCTTTGACCCTGGCTGGTAATCTTTGCATTGACACAGCTGACCAATGGCCACATGTCATAGTTCATAGTTCCACCCTTGCCCCTGCCTGGGGCTGAATTTTTTTTATATTCTTTTATTTTTCATTAAAAAAATTTACACTTCCTCCCCTTCTCCCAGTCCCCTCCTGCTCCCCCACTAACCCTCCTCTCTCCCCCTGCTTCCTTAAGAGGGGGCAGGGTACCCTGCCCTGTGGGAAGCCCAAGGCCCTCCCCCCTCCATCCCGGCCTAGGAAGGTGTGCATCCATATAGACTAGATTCCCAAAAAGCTAATACATGCAGAAGAGGTAGGTCCCAGTGCCATTATCATTGGCTCCTCAGTCAGCCCCCATTGACAGCCACATTCAGAGATTCCGGTTTGATCATATGCTCATTCAGTCCTGGCCCAGCTGGATTTGGTGAGCTCCCATTAGATCAGGCACACTGTCACGGTTGGTGGACCAGCCTCTCCCGGTCCCGATTTCCTTGCTCATCTTCTCCCACCTTCTGCTCTTCAACTGGACCTTGGGAGTTCAGTCCATTGCTCTGATGTGAATGTGGGTCTCTGTCTCTATCTCTATCCATTGGACAAAATTTCTATGGTGATGATCAAGATATTCATCAATGTGACTATGGGACAAGGCTAGATCAGGCACCTTCTCCTCTGCTGCCCAAGTACCTAGCTGGGGACATGCCCGTGGACACCTGTGATCCCTCTAGAGCTAAGACTCTTGCCAATCCTAAAATGACTCCCTTAATGTAGATATCTTATTCCCTTCTCCAATATCCACCCTTCCTCCATCTCCACCCTCCCACTCCCCCAAGTTCTCCCCAGTCCATCCCTTCTCCCTCCCTCTCTCCCTTTCACCCCCCCACCCCTACCTACACCCGTATCCCCATTCCCGTGCCTCCACCTTTTGCCCAGCGATCTTGTTTGCTTCCAATTTCTGCTTGACCCAGGAAGACTTTCTTGGGCCCAAAGCCCTCCATCTTATCTAGCGCACGTGCTCTCTCTCTCTCTCTCTCTCTCTCTCTCTCTCTCTCTCTCTCTAATTTTCCAAGTTCTACTCTCATTCTGTCTTTGAATTTTAGCTTTAATGGTGGTGGTGGTAGTGGTGGTGATGGTGGTGGTGTGTGAGAGTATTTCAAGGTCAGAGAAGAATCAAGTAGATTCACTTCTCTCCTTCCACCTTTAAATGGGTTTTGAGTATTGAGCTCTGGTTTACACACTTGTTCAGCAACTATTTTACCTATTGAGCCATCTCACTGGCCCTGAATTATTCTTGTTAAACCACCAACTTCAGGTACTGGAGAGATAACTAAGCAGTTATGAGCACTTGCTGACCTTCCAAAAGACCCTAATTTACTTCCTAGCATCTACATTAGGTAGTACACAACCATACAAAACTCTAGTTCCAGGGGATCTGAAACCCTTTTCTGATCTGTGTGGTATCTGCACACATGTGGCACACACACACATACATACACACACACACAGTCTAAAGATTTCAGCAAGTCACCTCCCAGACCCAAAGACTATGTCAGTGCAAGTTCCAGCTAGTCTGGCTGACTAATTTTGTTTGTACCACCATTGTGGTACCAACCCCACAGCTAAATAAATTCTACTTTAAATGATTCAAAAAAAGCAAGGTCATCTTTTTGTAGGATCACAAAAAAATGCATGCATAAATTCTCATTGCATAAAAAGAAAAAGAGAAAACACAGAACCAATGAAAGAGAAAGCAAAAGGAGCCCTGTGTTTATTTACCCTCTGAGCCAGCTGTCCTTCACCATCTTCCAGGCCTTTCCATGTTTTACAGTAGCTTGGTTTTGTGTGACTGTTTTACATAATTGGAATTATTTGGGGTTTGGGGCTTTATCTTCATGTAACAATCAGTTTTAAAACCCTTTTTTTCAAATCGTACAGGATTTTGTAGGATGACTTTCTTTGGCTTTCTATAGTTTATTTTCTATTGATTAGACATTGGAACTGTTTCCAGTCTAAAGGACGACTACATTCAACCACATCTTCCACCACATTTACCATTTTAAAAACATGAATTTTAGGAGCTAGAGAGTTGGCTCCATACTTATGAGTATTTGCTGCTCTTGCAGAGGACCTGGGTTCAATTCCTAGCATCCATGTGGTGTCTAATAACAACCTAACTCCAGTTCCAAGAAACTCGATGTCCTTCAAGACTCTCCAAGCAGTAAACACACACGTAGTGTACATAATTTAAATTACTCACACACCTAAAATAAAAATAAATATCTAAATATTATATATTAAATTTAAATTTACAGAATTTAATTATAAATTTAATTTTAAATCTGAGTCTCTTCAAGACTCTCCAGGCAGTAAGCACACAAGTAGTATACATAATTTAAATTATTCGCACAACTAAAAGAAAAATAAGTCTTTAAAATTTATATTTTAATAAGAGTAAGAATTCTATTGTTGCTGGGAATCAATTTCTTTTTTATAACTATATTCAATATTCATCAAATTATAATCATAGATTTACTCTTACATAATCACATACATAATAAAAAATCACTATGGGGACAAACTAGAAGTTTTACATTTTGCATTTATTTTTACATACACATTCTGTGAATTTGGACAGATATATTAGTTACACACTTCTGTGTAAGAACTTATCTGGGAACAGTGGTTGAAAACGGTAAGTAGGCTTTCCCCCATTTTCTGAGGTTCAGCTCAGGTGGGCTCCTGGCTCCTGATCTCACAGTTGCTATCAATTGTTAGCTAGAACTATGGTAACCGCAAAGCTCAGCTTAAGAATCCACTCCCAGACTCACTCACTGTCGGCAGGGCTGGTCACTGGCTGGTGCTCCCAGACTCACTATCGGCAGGGCTGCTCACTGGCTGGTGCTCCCAGACTCACTGTTGGCAGGGCTGCTCACTGGCTGGTGCTCCCAGACTCACTGTCGGCAGGGCTGCTCACTGGCTGGTGCTCCCAGACTCACTGTCGGCAGGGCTGCTCACTGGCTGGTGCTCCCAGACTCACTGTCGGCAGGGCTGCTCACTGGCTGGTGCTCCCAGACTCACTGTCGGCAGGGCTGCTCACTGGCTGGTGCTCCCAGACTCACTCACTGTCGGCAGGGGTGCTCACTGACTGGTGCTCCCAGACTCACTCACTGTCGGCAGGGCTGCTCACTGGCTGACTGTCAGAGACATGGGTTCCTGGCCCTGAGGCTCTTTGAGTCGTTATGTACAAGATGATAGCTGGCTGCACTTACAAAGAAGGCTCAGATAATAGTAGGGACCTAATACCTGTACCCCTCAAAACATACTAAAACTCTACCCCCTAACATGAAGGCACATAATGAGATGATGTCATAGCAGAGATGAATTAATGAAGAATGCCAAAAGAGCATGCTTCCTACTCACAGTGTAAAGGTCGGGGAACTGTCAAACCTCACTGGATCCTTAACCTGCATGCCTTGATCTTAAACTTCCTGTCCTACACAACTGTGGGAAAGAAATGCTTTTTGTTTTGTGTCACCAAATTTATAGTATTTTGAAACAGCCATCAAGCTGGCTTTGAGAGACAAGGTCAGACAACAAGAAATCAGCCTTTTTTGTAATATCATCTCAGAAGTGACTTTTTATTGCTACTCTAGTCATTTAAAGCAAAGTCTGTCCTAACTAAAGGGGAAAAGATTACCCGGGGACAACTCCAGGAGGAGTGGCTACTGGGAACCAATAGGAATCCTCTCCAACTGGCATCTCTGTGCCTCGTCATAAACCTCTAACTTATAAAAACCAGTAGGAGGAATCAAAGAATTAAAATCTGGAAGTCCTTGAACAGCACTAGAGAAACATGTGGGGGTGAAACAATGCAGAGCGAGCCAGGCTTGATACCCAGAGGGTAAAAGATCTGAACTCACCTCCAGATTTGAAAACCCACCAATCCCTAAACTCACAAACCTACCAAGACCTGAACTCAAAAACCCACCAGACCCTGAACTTGAAATCCCAACAATCCTCACCCTGGAAAACTCTGCCTCCTGCTCAGTTCTCTGTTGCTTCTCCCATAGAGGCAGTCACCTTCTTGTGTCTTTCCCAATAAGTCTCTTCTGCGAGGTTTGTTGTGTAGTATGTCTTTTTGGTATTCCTTGGCTTCCAGCTGCCAGGATACCTTTTCCCTCAAAGCTGCAACACTCCTATTGGGGAAACCTTACCCCTCACCACTGCAACACTTCCGAATTACACCACTTACAGTGCCCACACCTATAATCCCAATTCTTGAGGCATAGGGAGGAAGACTGCCAGGTCCAGGGCAGCCTGTGCTGCCCAACTAGATTCTAGCAAACTAAGCAAGCAAACAGACAAAAAATATTCTGTCCATTTCAAACAAGTAAGTCCGCATCAGTTGTTCAAGATGCATTGAAGGTTTTATTTTGAGCATTTAGAAATTACCCTCAGAAACAGAGGTACTTTATACAGCCAACATTGTGACCAGGAGGCCTCATAGTCATCACCAAATTTCCCATAAACTTTCCCCGATCAGAAGTTTTCAAGCTCCAAGACACACCGCAGTCATTTCTAGACCTAAACAGGAAAGACCTCCCAGGTTCTGCTCTGCAAATGCAAACTATTTGCCTAATTGCAGAAGTCGCCCGGTTTGCAAAACCGCACCATTTGTGAGCTGCAGATATAAGGGCCCACTTGTCTGCCTGCTGTAGCAATTCTGATTGTGTTCAACCGTCAAGGCAAGATGAGGGGCTCACCCAGAAAAGTGCTGGGTTCTTGTTGGTTTTTGTTTTTGTTTGTTTTTTCAAATAAGATTTCTTAGCAGAGTCATCAGTGTCAAAGGCTGGGCGCTGGCATTCCTAACAAGCCAGACTCTTGGCCATGCATCCTCAATAAGCCAATTAAAAAAAGAAAAAACAGATAGTGAAAAGTAGAAAACAGAAACTTACTCAATGTCGCCACTTTAGAGATCCGGTAACCCACACCTCCAAGCCCATCTAGGCTCCTGACAGGAGGTTTAGGGAAAGGACCAGTGGCAAGTCGCAGTTCAGGTTGATCCCGCCTATCATGGGCCAAGGCTGTCTCAATCCCAGCCTCTCCTGAACAGTGGTCTGACAAGTTCCCAGAACGCTGTGAGAGCTCAGGTTCCTACTCTGGCTGGACCAGATTTCAGCCTCCTTTTCACAGCATGAGAGTCCCAGGAGAATTCTAATTTCTTGGGGGCCATAGTCTGCTTGTTAACAGGAGAGACACGAGCGCACACATATTTCTACCAGGCCAGCTACAGACGGGCTCTCAGTCCACCCCAAGCTTTAAAGGAGCAGTGGGCATAAGGACTGGGGAGTTGGTTCAGCGGTTAGGAGCACTGACTACTCTTCCAGAGGACCCTGGTTCAGCACCCACACGGCTACTCACAAGCCTCTGTAGTCCCAGTTCCAGGGAATCTATACCCTCCTCTTCTGGCACCAGGCACACACAGACATACTCATGAAGGCAAAACATCCATACTCATAAAATAATAAAAATTTTAAGTCATATTTAAAAAGCACAGAGCAGGAGATAGGTAAAGGGAAGTATCCTGTTTGACAAGCCATCTAAAATTCAGTGGGTGGGAGGAGGTTCACCTCTCATCCAGATGTAGAAAATGAGTCATGACTCAAGAGATATTACAAAAGGGTTCACCCCCTCTTCCTGAAGCCAAAAGGTCACTCATTAAGCCTAAGCCCAGGAACACCAATGTTTCCTGGGGCAAAAACATCTCAAGTCAGTTCCGCACACAGCACACATCTGGACACTCATTGAATGGAAGCTCTGAGATGATGCTCTCTGAAGAGCTCATGCTCCCTGCCTGGAAAGACCTCCTCTCTCACTCAAGCCCCTTAGGGAGGAGAAAGGAGGCTGGAAAGTCCAGTCTAGCAGCATGTGAGGTCACGGGTGTGACTGGGCCACCAGGCCTGTCCTCTTGGCTACTGTCAGTAACTGCCAAGAGACTTCTCATTTGGCTTTTGCTTTTATTTTTAATTACCCCGGTCACCTTAATCAGGAGTGCTGTGGTTAAAATGAAAGCACTTCTCTGCACAGGTGATTCATCTGCGGGGTCAGAGTTCATAGGTCAGTTGCCGTTTTAGACACCAAACTCTCTCAGCAGAGAACTGCTTTCCCGGTTCTTTTTTTCCTTCAGCAGCCCCAAAACCACACTCCTTTTTGAATTATCAGGAGGTGACACCCTTGTCAACAGAGACAAGGCAAAGAGCCCACTTCTGCAGTAACCTTTAGCACATTCCAGGAAAGAGGAATTCCTAACAGAGACCAGAGGTCAGAGGCAAGGGAATGCAGTCTGTCATAAATTCCAACTGCTAGGGTTCTAACTTGAGTGGAATATATATACTCTCCAATAAAGGTGAGATTGTGGGTGCTTTTATTTCCTGACATTGCTCTTACATTCTTTGTGCTCAACAAAGGTGAAAATCTAATAAACAGGATCGACCTTTTCTCTGCAGACCGGCTAAGAAGCAGTGATGATGGCCCACACAATTCCTTGTGGTTGTGGAGCTGCTTTCTGACTCTGGAGAGTGAGCTAATCGCCTCATCTCAGTGACGTAGGAGTCAGATAAAGATAAGGGTTCTTGAGTAGGTTCCAGCCTTCTCGGCCGTGTGGCCCTGAGCAAACTAAACTCCCAATGTCCTCGTTTCCTCGACTGTAACCACAGTATCCATCCTATAATATGGTGCCTGCAGGATCCAAAAAGTCATCTTTTTCCACATACTGGGTATTCAATAAATATTATTTTCTAGACTCCACGGCACCAACCTAGAAGTTCAAGTTCAATAAATTACAGAGCTTTTAAAAAAATCCAGTGATTCCTGAACACCTAGATGAACGCCTTATTCATTCTGTTGCTGTTCATACACTAGCCTCACACAACACTCACATTGCATTACACACACCCAGCCCCACCCTTTTTATGTGTTTCCTTCTCACCTTGTCTTTCCACCTCTGTATTTTTTTTAACCTTTTTGTGTTACTAGGAATTGAACCTAAGATCATGCATAGGCCAGACAAGCACCATACCACTAAGCTACAGCCCGAGCTTTCTTTTCAGTTGAGGACAGCATCGCTAAGTTGTTCATGTTGGCCTTGAAGTCACTCTGCGACTCAAGCAGGCCTGGAACTTGGCCTCCTCCACAGTCTCCCAAGGAGTTGAGATGACAGTCCTGTAACCACCATGCGTAGGTACTCTCTACGCTTCTGAAGCTCTTTCCCGAGTGGTTTACTGGCCTCGAGTCCTTCCTAGAATGTAAACTGAGTAAGAACCATTTGCAGAGCCTGAACAGTCGTTGGCACACACAAATGCTAGGGAATATTTTCTGGGTCACTGACATTTATACCTAGTAAGTTTCTCTAAGTTTTAGATAACCCCGTCACCCATGAAGTCTTCCTAGGTTCTTTACAAAAGTTAACTTCGTTTTTCTTTTGAGCGACATTCCCTACATTTTAAACTGCAGCTAACATTTACAAGGTGCTTATGATGGATGAGGTTCGACGAGAATAGCGTCCATGAAACTCCTTCAAAGCTCACTTCAACTATTTAAGCTCACTTTTACAGAGTGGGACTTTGGGGCCAGGAAGATAGCTCAGCAGGGGAGTGCCTGGCACCCAGCCAGACAACTTGAGAAAGCTGACTCCATAAAACTATCCTCTGACCTCCACATGTGCACAGTCACGGACAAAATAAATCAGGATATTAAAAGAATTTGCTCCAAGTCACGGAGGCCACTATTTGTGCCATGTCCTGACTGATTTCTGTTTCTCTTACAAATTATACCCTACCAGCTTTACCAGTTCTAACGTCATCGGTTCAAGCATAAAACTTTTTTGCCCAGGCAATTATGAGCAGGCTGCGTCCATTCTATTAAAATATGGTTCGCCCCAGGCTCTGAGGCTTGTTAACTTCGGTGGGTCCTGCAGGGTGGGTGTCTGAAAACAAGCTTTACTGAAACTACGGAAACCCTTGTAGATTCTCTTATTACTAGAGAAGGAAGTTAGGCTGGAGATGCCCTCTGCTACCCCAACGCAACCCCCGCTTAAGGTTTATTTTTTATGTTATGGGTATGTGCGTCTGTGTGCACGGGTACTGATGCCAGATGGCATCGGATCCCCTTGCAGCTGAGGTTACAGACAATTGCAGGTGCTGGAAACCAAGGTCCGGTCCTCTAAGAGCAGCAAGCTGAGGCATCTCTTCAGGCCCCCGTATGCCCTTTATTAAGCTCTATCTCTGAGACCTCCCACGTGTTGGGGTGCACAGAGAGTACCAAGAAGGAACCCAGCACCAGTCCTGCCAAGCTGAGGATTGGCAACAGGTGCATTGAGCTCGCCCATTTCTTTCCTCCGCAAGCCCCTGTAAGCTTTAAGCCTGCCCAAGACTTGGACCGGGACTAGACATTAAGGACTCAGGTCTTTGAGGACTGAGGGTCTCCTACTGTCGTTTGGGGCCTCAAAAACCCAACCCACATTTCTGGTATTCCTTGGAGACTTTAATTCTCCATCCAGTCAGAGATGTTCAAGAGATCGGGGTTCTCTAAATCGGAGGCGCTCAATCCCAAGACGCTTTCGCTAGTGGACTTTCCACGGAAAACCCAGTCTACCTCCTACCCGGCAGAGCAGGGCCACTGAAGCGCCCACGGCCCGTCCCTAACCGCCGGCCGTTCCCGCCCGACTCGGGGTCCCGCCCCCGCGTGGCAGGCTACAGGCCGAGCAGCCTGGTCGCCGCGTTCACCCGCGCACCGATGACTCATCCCCCCCCCCACCCCCAACCCCCAAGAGAAACTTGGGGATTTCACGCCCCGCCCCAGCCCCGCCCCCCGAGCACTCGCGCGCCGCCCACGCCCCCGTCCGGTCATCAGTTGCCCTTTAGCGGGAGACTGGGTGTGTGTCGGCGTGACTCCCCTGGGAAAGGTCAAAGGACTCCCGGCAACGTCCCCTACCGGGGCCACCGGCTTCCGCAACCGCCCAGAAAGCGACCGCGCGCGGCGACCGGCCGGTCGAGTCGTCCAGCAGGAAACGGCCCCGGCGCTGGCAGCCCGGTCGGGTGGAGCTCGGCGGGCCACCGGGTGGCTCTGCCAGTCCCAGCGCGCCGGGGCGGGCGGCCGCACACGTGTCTTAGCGTCACGTCCGCGCGCGCCCCCGGGGCTTGCGTCAGCTGCCGCTCCTGAAGCGGGTGGGCCGGGACTGTGCGCAGCCGAGCGCCGCCGGAGGAGGGAACAGCGCACGGCCGCGAGCCCCGAGTGCGTCGGCCACTCCGGGTGCCCGTGGCGAGGTTCAGCGCGGTCCTGTCCCCGCCCTCCCGGTGCCGGTCGGTTCCGCGCCCCCTCCCCACCGCTCCTCGGACTGGGCGCCGTGGCGTTGCCCCGGAGTCCGC
The DNA here is from genome assembly GCA_004026605.1 of Ondatra zibethicus. Lineage (NCBI taxonomy): Eukaryota > Metazoa > Chordata > Mammalia > Rodentia > Cricetidae > Ondatra > Ondatra zibethicus. The sequence continues at coordinate 94,877 of PVIU01002304.1, forward strand.
CACCCGCGGGGCGCGCACCGCCTTGATTGGGGCGGCCCCGCGGCAGGCAGACGCCCGCAGGTCCATGGTGGGCTCGGAGCGCGATGAGCCGCCCGTCCTCTACCGGCCCCAGCGCTAACAAACCTTGCAGCAAGCAGCCGCCGCCGCCTCAGACCTCGCACGCTCCGTCGCCAGCTGCGCCCCCGGCCGCCGCCACCATCTCGGCTGCGGGCCCCGGCTCGTCCGCGGTGCCCGCCGCGGCAGCGGTGATCTCAGGCCCCGGCGCCGGCGGCGGGGCCGGCCCGGTGTCCCCGCAGCACCACGAGCTGACCTCGCTCTTTGAGTGTCCGGTCTGCTTTGACTATGTCCTGCCCCCGATTCTGCAGTGCCAGGCCGGGCACCTGGTGTGTAACCAATGCCGCCAGAAGTTGAGCTGCTGCCCGACGTGCAGGGGCGCCCTAACGCCCAGCATCAGGAACCTGGCTATGGAGAAGGTGGCCTCGGCAGTTCTGTTTCCCTGTAAGGTAAGTCCAAAGACCACTCGCAGATCTGCCTAGCGACCTTCCAGAGTTCCGGTGACATTCTCATTCTCATTCTCTCTCTCTCTCTCTCTCTCTCTCTCTCTCTCTCCTCTGTGTGTGTGTGTGTGTGTGCGCGCGCGCGTGCGTGCGTGCCTTGCCCACCGTTTCCGTGCCCACCTGTCCTCCTTGGGAACGAGGGTTGATGTTTGCCAGAACACTGACCCCCAGGATAAATTGTCACTTGCTGACGGTTAGGAGCATCCCTATTCTTCCAACCCAGAGCCGCCGCGTCCCCTGCAGGCCTGTGCTCAGTAGGGCTGGGCAGCTGTATGTAACTAAAACTTAAACTGGGAAGCTGGCCGTGGGGATTGTGGAGGTAGGAAACGGATGGTTTTCAGCAATAAGCTTGGCAGGAACGGCCCTGAATTCCTCCTGGCCTAAGATCTGGATGCCCTACAAAGAAAGGGAGATACCACCTGCTACAGGGGTACTGAGAAAATCCTGCAGCCACGCCTTCTCCTAGCAGCTTCCCAGGGCCGGGAAGGACTCAGAAGTTGTAGCTGCATCAGAAGTTGAGGCTGCTGTTTGTTTGTTACTAAGTGCAATGAACTCGAGTCCACCAGGACCTAACGTGGACACCCAGGGGCTTTATTAGTTTTTCTTCAGTGCCAGCGGTTTATTTAGAGAGTTCCCTGTACTCTTGGGGGGAAAAGCAAACCACAAGCAAAAGTCCACGCTCTCACTACCCTGTCCCCACCGGTTTGTGTTTGGGCCGTGTTTACACCCTCACAGCTAAGTCTAGAACCATTACTGTGTGTCTCTGAAAACTTTTTGAAAAGTATGCCTTTTTGTCAAACAACCAGCTTTTCAAACTGATATCCTCTTCTATTTCGTTTGAAACTTGACAGGCTGTATTTTAAATGCCTGATAGGATTGCTTGGTCGTACTGTAACATCCTGTTGCCTACACTGAACCCCGTAAAAAAATCCTCACAGTCCCACTTGTAAACCTCTTTATAACTGAGACCTCCACCAGAGACTTCATTTTCTGAACTTATAGGGAGAGATAATGATAATACTGAGGTTTTTTTTTTAATATGAAAGTAATTGTTCTACCTGAGGCTGTTTAAGCTGTCTTTCACATCTCCTCACTGTTGATTAGTTTTTAGGGCAAGAACTGTTTTAAATTAAAAATAGTTCACTAAAGATTTTAATTTTAGGCTGAGAGTCATGTCAGTAAAATGAGTGACTTAATTTGGTCTTCTGCCCAGCTACAAATCCAGTTAAAATAGCATATTCAAATAAGGGTTTAGGCTATGGGGTCACCTTATTAAGTTGCTTGCTTTTAGCCCCAGCTCTGTAACACTTCCTAATTCCCTAAGCTCAGGTGCTGTATCTCTGCAATCTGGATAAGTTATTTCCACTACTCTTCCCCCACCGCTTTATTGAAAATGGACTTTTTTCTCCCATGTTTCCCCTTCCTCTACTTATCCCAGTTCTTGCCACTTCCCCTTCCATCCAGACCCGCTCCCTTTCTTTCTCTCATTAAGAAACAAGCAAGCTTCTAAGGGATGATAATGAGAAGAAGAAAGAAAAACCAGCTTATCAGAATTGGACAAAACAAACAGGGAAAAGAGCCCAAGAGAAGGGACGAGAATCAGAGACCCACTTGTTCGCCCACTCAGGAATCCCATAAAAACACTAAACTGAAAGCTTTAATACACACACACACACACACACACACACACACAGAGAGAGAGAGAGAGAGAGAGAGAACCCATTGCAGACACCTACAGGCCCAGTACATGGTGCCTCAGTCTCTGTGAGCTCTTGTGAGCTTTCCTTGTGTTGTTTAGAGGTTGTGTGTGTGTGTGAGTGTGAGTGTGTCCTCCATCCCCTGTGGGTCACTCAAGATTTTTTTTCTAGTTCCACCCATTTACCTACAAACTTCACTCTTTTTAATGGCTAAGTAGTATTCCATTGTGTAAATGTACTATATTTTCTTTATCCACCCTTCTGTTGGGGGATATCTAGGTTGTTTTCATGTTTCCAACTATTATGAATAGAACAGCAATGAACATGGTTGACCAAGTGTTCCTGTAGTAGGAGGAAGCATCCTTTGGGTATATGCCCAAGAGTGGGATAGCCGGATCTTGAGGTAGATCTATTCCCGTCTTCCTGCAGAACCACCACACCAGTTTCTATAGTGGCTGTACAAGTTTGTACTTCACCAGCAATGGAAGAGTGTTCCCCTTATTTCAGATCCTCGACAGCATGAACTGTCGCTTGGGATTTTTGTCTTAGCCATTCTGTCAGGTAGAAGATGAACTCTTGAATTAGTTTTGATTTTCATTTCTCTATGACTAAGGATGTTGAACATTTCATTAAGTGTTTCTTGGCCATTTGAGTTTAGTCTGTTGAGAACTCTCTGTTTAGTTCTGTACCACATTTTAAAATTGGGTTATTTGTTTTCTTGATATCTAGTTTTTTGAGTTCTTTATATATTTTGGATATTAGTCATCTAATGAGTGTAGAGTTGGGAAAAAATCTTTTTCCATTCTGTAGGCTGCCATGTTTTCTGAATGACTGGGTCTGTTGCCGTGGAGAAGCATCTCAGTTTTCTCAGGTCCTATGTATTAATTGTTGATCTTAGTGCCTGTGCTAATGGTGTTCTGTTCAGAAAGTCTTTTCCCCTGCCACTAAGTTCAAGGTTATTCTCCACTTTCTCTTCTGTCAAGTTCAGTGCATTCTGGTTTTATGTTGAGGCCTTTGATCTGTTTGGAGTTGTTCTGTGCAGGATGGTAAGTATGGGTCTTTCTGCATCTTCTAGGTGCAGGTATCCAGTTTGACCAGCACCATTTTCTGAAGATGTTGTCTTCTTTCCAGTGTGTATTTCTGGCTTCTTTATCAAAAATCAGATGTCCATATGTGTGTGGATTTATGTCTGGGTCATCAGTTCAGTTCTTTTGATAGACATGTCTGGTTTTCTGCCAATGGTGTTCTATTTTTATTAGATAGCGCTGCAATACAACTTGAAACTGGGAGTGACTCCATCTCCATTATTATTCAGGATTGTCTGAGCTGTCTTGGGTTTTTCTTTGTGTGAGGCTGTGCACTGTCTTTTCCAGATCGGTGAAGAATTGTGTTGGCACTTTGATGGGGGCTGCATTGAATCTGGGAATTGGAATTCCTAGTTAACTGCTTTAGACTCAACCCCAAGATCTCATATAGAAAACTAGATGAAGTCTATTTCTAGAGTTAGTACTCTATATGGCCATTAATACCAAGACAGAAAGTTTAAATGTATATATACGAATCTTATAAATTCTTATAATATTCTCTACCTTAAGAAAAGTTTTAGAGTCAAAATAAAACCAAAGGATTATGAGATCAGTAACAATATACTAGTCCCTTAATTTTCTTTTTCTTCTGTCCCATACCAGGTGGCTCTTCTGACATGAGACAGATATTTTAGATTTTCCTTTAACAAGCATACTTGGGTTTAGAGAAGGGAGAGCCATGCCCCAGCTCCAAAGCTAGCTTTATTTTTTAAATGAATTGGTCTACAAAAAGACCATTTGCCTATATGTCTATAGAGAACAGCAAAAACAAACATTTGGGAACATTTATAAAAATTTATCTTGTTGGAAATGTTTTATTCCATTAAGCCTTTTTCTGGGGACACTTTCTCTGGATGATTTCTCCTTTTTCTTCAGATATCTCATTTTTGCCATGGTCTTCAGATTCTTTAGTTGGATACCTTTATTCTCCTGGAAAGACAAAAACAAAATCCTGCCCCAACCCTAACTTTGGGGAGTTTCCCCTTTTGGCAGGTTATATCTGATCAAATGAAAAACATTTGTTAGTTTTATAAGTTAGTTTAGATTGAATGGCCATGCTGTTTGATGAACCTATCACGTTTTCTAATCCAGAGGCCTCTCCTGTTTGAATCTAATCTTTATCAATCTTGATGGCATCCATAGCTTTTCTTCTCCTGTGGAAACAGAAGTAAAGCCTCTTCTCCAACATCACACACATTATGGTTTCCATTCTGAGGTCAATCGATACATCTTTAAGGTAGACAGGCTGATTTAATTCAATCGATACATCTTTAAGGTAGACAGGCTGATTTAATTCAATCGACACATCTTTAAGGTAGACAGGCTGATTTAATCCCGCAGTTTTTTCTACTACCCATTGTCTCTCCTCAGCTGTCATTCTTTTCTCATTAGCACTAAAAATTTGAGGTTAATAAAACATTGTGTAATCTATCTCTGGGGGTCTTCATTATCCCTTTCTGTTTACTAAGCTTATCTTTTCAAGTGCGACTGGATCTTTTCTATAATTGCTTTCCCTGTAGGATTGAGTGGTATACCTGTAATATGCTTTATGCTGTAATATGCAAAAAACTTATTTTACAAGAGACTTATGCTGTCAGTCTTAATTTGCACAGATATTCCCATAGTGACAATAACTTCTAATAAATGTGTGATCACATTTATTTTCAGAACTCAAAGCAGTTTCCCACTGAAAACCTGAATAGCTATCAATGGTGTGGTGCACATACTTTAATTTTCCAAACTCTGTAAAATGGAACCCATATACTTGCCAAATGTAATTTCTTTGAGTACCCTTTGAGTTTCTTCCTGTAGGCAGTGTAATTTGGTCATACAAAGAACAAGTAGGACATTTCCTCATAATTTCCTTGGCTTGTTACCAAGTGATAGAATAATCTTTCTTCAAACCTTTGCTATTAACATGGTGTTTCTTATGAAATTCTGAGGCTCCTAGCACATTTCCTACCAATAGGTAATCAATTTCATCATTACCTTGTGCTAGAAGGCCTGGTAGACCTGTATGAGATCAGACATATGTTATATATAAGGAATGATTTCTATTTATGCTTCTTTCTTGTAATTGAATAAATAACAATGTTAATTTCGAATCATCTGGAATAAGTTCAATGATTTCAATATGTACAACAAAGCCTTCTGCATCTGAGAGTCAGTAACTATGTTAAGAGGCTCTGGAAAACCTAATAATACCATAAGAATGGCATATAATTCTGACTTTTGGACAGAATTATAAGGACTTTGAGGATCTCTGTGAGTTCGAGATCATCCTGGCCTTCAGAGTGAGTTCCCGGACAGCCATGGCTGATACACAGAGAAACCCTGTCTTGGAAAAAGGAAAAAAAGGAAAAAGGAACTTTTCTTGGGGGAGAGAGAATGGGAGGAAAGGAGAGAAGGGAAACTGGTTAGGATATAAAATTAATAATAAATTAATAAGTCAACACTCTGTGTGAGGTGGATTCTAAATGTAAATAGTTTCCATTAAGTTCCACATTTCAAATAAAAGTAAGAATGCTTTTGAAGCTAAAAAATATAAAAATAAAAAAATAAGGGCTTTGAGCCACTTTACTTATTTCTCCTGACTTGTAACCTGCCTTTCCTGATTTACTTGCATCAGTATAGAATGTAGGGGCTCCAGAAACTGGTGATCCTCATACATTGTGAGGAAGGATCCCATTTGTTCTTTTTATAAATTGAAGTCTCTTGCTTTTGAGATATTTGTTGCTAATCTCTCCCAAGAAATTACTGCAAGATCTTTGCCAGTGTTCATTTTCTGCCTATAATGAGACAATTTCTGCATTAGTAAAAGGTACCACCACAATTTCAAAAGGGGGAAATGTTGCCAAATATTTGTTTTACACTGTGTGAAGATATGTCACTGTGATTGGTTTAATAGAGGACCACATGGCCAGTAGCTAGACAGGAGAGAATAGGCGGACCTTCTGGGCAAAGAGAGGAACTTGGGATGAATCTAGGTACACAAGAGATGCCAGCTAGACACTGGACCTGTGTGGTACAGAGGAGAAGTAACCGAGCCATGTGCTAGAACACAGATTAATAAAAACTGGTTAAGTTATAAGAGCTAGTTGGGAAAAAGCTTAAGGTAGGCCAAGCTTTAATAATTAATAAGTCGTCTCTGTGTAATTATTTATGAGCTGGTGACCCAAAGAAAAGTCCAACTACAGTCATGAGGTGCTGACAAGAAGATATTTAGTTTATTGTGTTTGATGGAATGTTTTGTAAATATCTGTGAGGTCCATTTGGTTTACAGTGTCAATTTGCTCTAGCATTTCTCTTTTTAGTCTTTGTCTGGATGACCTGTCTGTTGGTGAGAGTTGGTTATTTATGTCACACTTTATCAGTGTGTGAGGTCAATATGTATTTAAGCTGTACTAATGTTTCTTTTGCAAATTTGGATGTTCTGTGTTTAGTGCATAGATGTTAAGAATTGCAATGTCCTCTTGGTGTATTTTTCCTTTGATGAGTATGTAGTGTCCTTCCCTATCTCTTCTGATTAGTTTTGGTTTGCAGTCTGTTTTGTCAGATATTAGAGTGATTGATTACACCAGCTTTCTTCTTAGGTCTACTTGCTTGGAATATCTTTTTGTAACCCTTTACCCTAAGGTGATTTCTATCCTTGATGTTGAAATGTGTTTCTTGGATGCAGCAGAAGGATGGATCCTGGTTTTGTATCCATTCTGTTAGGGATCTTTTAATGGGAGCATTTAGACCATCAGTGATGACAGAGATCAATAAGTGGTATTTGTTGGTTTCTGTTATTTTGTTGTTGGTGGTGGTGGTGATGGTGGTGTATGTATTACCTCTCTTGATTTGCTTGTATGAGATTATTTATTCCATGTATTCTCTTTAGTTAACCTCTTTAGGTTGGAATTTTCCTTCTAGCACCTTCTTTAGGGCTGTATTTTATAGTTAGATAATGCTTAAATTCGGTTTTATCATGGAATGTGTTATTTTCTCATTCTGTGGTGATTGAAAGTTTTGCCAAGTATAGTAGTCTGGGATGACATCTGTGGTCTCTTAGTCTGTAGAACATCTGTCCAGGCGCTTCTGGCTTTTAGAGTCTCCACTGAGAAGTCAAATGGTATTCTAACAGGTCTGGTTTTTATAGTTACTTGGTGTTTTTCCTTCCCAACTTTTAATATTCTTTCTTGATTCTGTAGGTTTAGTATTTTGATTATTGTGTACCATAGGACTTTTTTCTGATCCAGTCTATTTCATGTTCTGTGTGCTTCTTGTACTTTAGGTTAGAGAATTTTTCTTCTGTGATTTTGTTGAAAATATTTGCTGTGACCTTGACCTGGATTTCTTCTCCTTCCTCTATTCCTATTATTCTTAGATTTTGTCTTTTCATAGTTCCCCAGATTTCTTGGATGTTTTGTATTAGTAACTTTTTAGATTTAAATTTTTCTTTGATTAATGTATTTATTTCTTCTATCGTATCTTCAATGCCAGAGATTCTCTCTCTTCCATCCCTTATATTCTGTTAATGAGGCTTGCCTGTGTTAAAGTTCCTAAACTTTTCCTTTCCAAATTTCCCTTAGTTTGGGTTTTCTCTATTGTTTCTGTTTCCTCTTTGGGTTTTGAACTATTTTATTCGTTTCTTTTCACTGTTGTATTTTTTTCTGGATTTCTTTAAGGGATTTATTCATTTCCTCTTTAAGGACCTCTATCATATTCATAAAGGCTATTTCATAAAGGCTATTTTAAGGTCTTTTTCTTGTGCTTCAGCTATGTGGGAACACTTAGGACCTGCTCTGTTAGAGTTGCTGGACTCTGTGGAGATGTACTGTCCTGACTGTTGGTTGTGTTTTGCACCGGTGTCTAATCACCTGGGTTTAGGGTGAGTGTAATTCTAGGTGCTGATGATACCTGGTGTTGTCTTTGTTGGGTAGATGTTTTGTTCCTTGTTTTCTGTTGCCCTCTCTGATTTTAAAGAGACTGTGGTGGCAGTGCATTACCTGGTAGGGAATGCTTCTGGGGTCTGGATAAGTATGGGCACTAGGCTTCCAGGGAAAACGTGTGTGGGTATTGGGAGCTGACCCTTTGGAATGGGAAAGGGCTGGAGGTGGTTGAGAGTCCTTGGGTGGAAAGAAGGGAGGATGTTTCCCAGCATCTGCTTAGTCCTCAAGAGTAGGGACATTGACTGAGCAGAGGCCATCGCAGAAGGTCTGCTACAGACCTGAGGATGAGCCTGGGGGATCGGGCTTTGCAGACTGGAGAGAGAGAGGTGAAGGTTTGCAGTTACCTTACCTGCTTTCCCTGTCAGAATGGCCCCTTGGTTCCCAGATGCGCCTGTAAGTGTCAAGGACGGAAATAAAGCAGTAAATGGGCAATAGGGAAATCTGGAGGAGCATGTCTGTGTGGTCCACTGGAGATGGGTATAGGGTGAGGGGTACAGCAGGTGGACTAATAAAGAGCTGGGGTGAGGATGCGGGTTGGATTTGGAGAATAGGCAGAATAGGTGAAGATCTGCAGTTAGCCAACTTGCTTCCCTGGTCAGAGTGGCTTTTCACAGCTTTCTTGAGTGATGAAGTCTGCTGCTTTGTGACCAGGGAAAAGCAGATAATGGTTGACAGAGTGGTAACTGACATTTGAGATACCCCTCCAGATTCCTGCAGCGCCGTCTTCCTTCCTTTACTTTCTCCAAACTTTCAATGGCTCTACTTGTAGTCAGGATTTAGTGATGCTGCTGGTTGTAGCACTTTACTTTGGTTCCTATAGAAACATGTATTCTTTCCTAATATCTGAGCAGGCTCGTGAAGTCATCCTTCAGCTTTAGCAGGACCAGTACATGCGTGAGTGTTATTCTATTCTACATGAATGTAGCTGGGCCAAGCCATCATATAGATCAGGAACCAAGCTTATCATAGTTGATAGTTACTTTTTTATGTGCATATGTATGAGGTTTATAAAACTAGAGTGTGCATCCCATACATTTGGTTAAGTAGTAATCCAAACTGTTGAGCGGGGTAGCTCAGCCACTTGGTATGGATAAGCCAAATTGGATGTGTACTTACTGTAGCGACCAAAACTATTCTTGGAGAGGGGAAACATTAAGGAATAAGGCCTGTATCAGACAAGGTGGGTCTGTGTCCCCAGCTTTTATTTTAACCTGCAGTTTGAGACTCCTGAAATTCCTGAAGACTGCCACACACTGTCCCCTGCTCTTCTTTCTATAAGCCAGCTCATGCAAGAATACAGTGTTGAATATTCAATGCCCAGCAGAGTCTCAAGAGCTGCTGGATTCTCTCCATTTTCTTAGAGTGGGCAGTGGGGTAGGGAAGCCTTGAGTTCCTCCTCTGTAAATGAAGAACCAGGCTGCCTGACTTCTAAGAAAGTCAGTTTTCATCCCATGAAAAGTGGGGAGGCTGTGTGGAATGCACTGCATCCCTGCTTTGTACGAACTCATTTGCAGGAGGCAGCGTTTATTGGTTCTCCTAGGCATCAGACAATGGGCCGCACGTCTGTAGACTGGTTAAGTGTGTCACATGGTCAGGCACACATCTTTGCTGTGCTCCTTAGTACATGGGGATTTTGAATCTGAATTTATATTCCAGGCTTCCAAGTTGTAATTCAAGGCTAACACAGGTAATAAAGCCATCTGGTTTGAGGAGTTCATCAGATGATGCTGTCCCAACACAGCTTTGGACTGTCCAATTAAAAAGAATGAGTGTGTTGCCAAATAACTACCTTATGTAAAGTGCGAAGCCATATAATTAAATATTAAAGTGTTACCACCTCACTGATATAGACTACATGAATTAACTCAGATCTTCCTTTCTAAGTATTTTTCTCAAGATATGCTTTCTTGGGTGCTTTCAGTCCATTTCTCATCTACAGTCTGCTCTGTGTCTCAGTGGAAAGTGGGTGTAGGGAACGAGGTGAAGGTTGCCATGCCAACCACACAGTCTATCTCACCACTTAGTGGTGCATTTCTTAACGTATTGTTATGTGTTGTGTGTATTCACATGTGTGTGGGAAGTCATAGGATAGCTTGTGGGAGTCAGTTCTCTCCTTCCAAGTCAGTTTTGGTGGCCAGGGATCAGACTCAGGGCCTTGTCTTTGTAGCAGGTGCCCTTACTTGCTGAGTACTGTCCTCACCATCTCACTGGTCCCTCAACAGTGCCTTGTATCATCCAGGAATTTCTCTCCACAACTGTAGGAGATACTAACCCTCTCTAGTCTACTTATATTGTTGTCTCACATATTTTCCATTTTCATAGTCGTCTTTGAAAGCTCCTGTCATATAGACTGAATATCATCACTGAATTTGAAAGCCTCAGCCAGATAAGTCTTTTCTGTAGTTAGATTGTGACAGTGTTGCTTTTTAATATAATAAATAATGTCAGACAGTGTAGTTGACCCTTTAAAGGAGTGGCCCTGTGTAGTCCCTTTGGTGTTCCCAGGGTCTGGGAGGACAAGGAAGAAAAGTAACTGACACACATAGCCTGGGGCTGGAGAAGCCTCTAGAGCATTGGCTCTCAACCTTCCTGAGGCCACGACCCTTTAATACAGTTCCTAATGCTGTGGTGATCCCAACTGTAAATTTATTTTCCTTGCTACTTCATAACTGTAATTTTGCTATTGTTATGAATAGGAATGCAAATATCTGTGTTTTTCCATGGACTCAGGTGACCTCAAAGGGGTCGCCACCCACAGGTTGAGAACCACTGCTCTAGACATACAGAGCCTGGGGAGCTCAGGCTCCTCCAAAGAGGGCAGCCCTAGACTGAGCTGGGTCACCTGAGCCCAGCTGGACTCTATATCACAAAAATAAACCAGAAGGCAACCTTTCCTCTTGCCCAAGAGCTGGGAATGTGGACACAGCCATACCAGGCATTCATAGGAGAAGAGAAAGAAAAACTAGAAACTGGACTTTAATATCAAATCTCAACCCCTTCCCCCTCTCTCTCTGTCTCAGCTTTGGCCAAAAGCAAACATAGAGCCAGCACTGACAGGCCACACTGTCCGTGTCTACAGGCCACACTGTCCATGTCTACAGGCCATGCTGTCCGTGTCTACAGGCCATATTCCTGCTCAGGGATAGCCTTTGACTGGCTCTGTTTTGGGCCGCGTTCACTGAGCCTAACTCTTACTTCATCTCTGCTTACCTGATTTGGAACTCTGACAGGCCTCACAGTGATTTCTTTTTTTTTCTTTTAACCTTTATTGTCTAAGGGGTGTTCATTCTGGTCTCCATGGGCTGTGACTGTTGTCCTAGCGACTAGATAGCTGACTTTGTACAAGGCAATTTGTTTTTTGCACCTGTGGATCTTTAGAAGCAGGTCTGGGGCTGATTGATTACCCCAGTGATTTTTCCTGCCCTAAAGTTCTGGACTCTGGTCAGTGGTCGTGGTGTAAAGCACTAAAGAAGGCAGAGGGGTTCTCAGAAGTCCTGGCTGTGGTCTAGCCAGGGCCCTCCCTGAGCCAGTTAGTTCCTCTGTTAAAACAAACAGAGGGACTTCCTACATAGTGGGTGCCTTAAGAGCAGAAGGCCACAGAGGGCCCTTCCTCACCATGGGAAATGGCGGCCAGGTGCTTTTGTGCTGGGACAGGGAAGCCCATTAGCAAACATACTTTCAAAGATTTCTTCTTAATCTCAACAATTCTCCCATGACAGTTGTTTTCTTTGGAAGCTGTCTCTGCACTCTCTATGACTGCCTCAAATTGACCGGGTTGGCCCAGAGACTTATAGTACACGAAGAATCACAGCTCAAATCCATTTCTCCATGGTTCAGGACTTTAAATATTCAAGTTGACAATACAGCTCTTATATATCGAATAGAACTGAAGGCTAGACTATCGCATAGCAGTGCTAAAGTTTAATGTTGATTTTAATGAAATTGACCAAAGAATGTCAATTGGTCATCACATTTCAGAGCTGGAATAAACTGTCATTAAAATTGGTTCTTCCTACAGCCAGACTAATATGGCAAATCTGGCCCATAAAGTGGCAGCCAGAGATTAATTGTGGTCTCTTACTGTTCCTTACAGATCTTTCTTATAAGCCCCTTACAAAGTATTGCATTTGTGTGATTGTATGAAGGCCAAGCTAAGTAGCACTTCCTATTCAAACGTATATGGCCTCCACCTGAGTGCCAGCTTCCACCACCACCAAATACCACCTGGGAGATGTGATTATCCATGGGGTATTAGAACCAGGGTCCATTCTCAACATCCAGAAAAGAAAACTAAAGATGTTTTTCTGGTTAAACGTGTCTTCATACTTCTAGTACCTCCAAGGTTTTATTGGAGTTCCTGAAAATTATCTAGTGGTGCTCAATTAGCTTTGCATCAGTCACCCATCTGTTTCTGTTAGTTCCTTGATAATTAGCCAACTCTCCTTCTTCACTTACAGTTTGACAAAGTTTTATGTAGTGACTTTTTGGACTATGTGGTATCTATGGGATGAAAAATTGCCGCAGAGATAGGCTGGACAGCATTCCTGTGGTGAAGCTGTGGGTTTGTGCATTGTTTTAAAACTGTCTGGAACAGGGCGGTAGTAAGCACACCTTTAATCCTAGGCACTCGGGAGGCAGAGGCAGGCAGATCTCTGTGAGTTCGAGAACAGCCTGGTCTACAAGAGCTAGTTCCAGGACAGGCTCCAAAGCTACAGAGAAACCCTGTCTCAAAAAACCAAAAAACTTAGAATAAAGTGGCGCCTTTGGTCCCTCCTACTGCTAAGCTCCCTGGCTCTGGTAATCCTAAGAGCGGCCCTACTCACACCTGGTTTGCATCTTCACTCCCTGCCCACTGTGGCTGAATGCTTGCTTCCCTAAGCCCAGAGGCTAAACCCAGAGGCTTATTTGTAAAACAGCAGTACTGGGGTTGGTGGTAATGATTCATGCAAAGTGCCTCGCACTGCCTTGGCACTAAATAAATGCATAGAAGCTCAGAGGAAGCAAATGATGAGTGGTGTCACTCAGACAGACATAAACTGGAAAAGGGAAAAAGAATGGCTCCTAATCCCACCCACGAAGCCTCTCACTGGCTTCTCTCCCCACTTCTGATGGCGTAAGTCCGTCTTAGGGTCTCCTAGAGCCCGGTGATGTTCTGACATTGGTTCATTGACATTTAGGATTTGACTTTTTTCATTCTTCCCATTTCTATAATCTAATTTCCTGTCCTTCCTTCCCTCCTTTTCTCCTTTCCTTTTTTAACTGAGGAAGACAAGACATTGTTATGTAGCCCAGGCTGATCTCAAACCCATAAACTTGCCTCAGTCTCCCGAGGTGGTGGGCATGTGCCATTATCTTTTAAAGCCTGGTTTAGTTAGGTATCACTTTGAAGTCTATATGTTTTATTTTATATGTCTTATTTTACACATTTTAAGTTATTTTTATTTACATTTTTATTCAGAGGGTAACACGGTGATCATTCTTTTCGAATGTACAACTGAATAGGAAGTGATATAAAATCAAAGTACCCTATAATTAATTCTCCCTAAAAAATACCGTGACACCATTCTGTAGATTTCCTTGCAAACAGACCCGTAATACAATGGTTCCTCTCACTCACACCGTCCCCACCAAGAATGAGAAGCGCTATTTTTCCTGCTGATTTTGGCTTTTCACACTGTAGATGCTTTTTTCTATGCCGGTAAACATTCTTTGAGGTCATGTTCTATGCTGATTGCACTGCCCTCCCCTGAAAGCACCAGAACTATTCCCTCAGCTTCCTAGTAGTAGTCATTTTTAATTTCATTTTCTTGCTGTGAATTTATTTTAATTACTACTAACCTAAATCCTTGGGCATAATTTGACCATTTCCTAAGGGTAGTGTTTCTAGGGATTCTGTAGTACATTGGTAGGGACAGGTCTTTGTTGTTGAAGTCAAACTGGTTTAGACCCTGAAACGTACTCGTAGCCCCATTCCTTCCCACGCTGTCCTTTATGGCCAGTGCTGCTAATGATTCAGTTCTCCCTAAAGTCAACTCAGGCCTGCGCTGGTTGCCGCTGCTCGTGAATGACCCACTTAATTTTAACCCCCTCACTCCTGTAGACATCCTTCTACAGCACCAGGCCTCTCCTTTCAGTGACCCACCTATTTGCCTCACCTGCCACTGTCCCCATTCGCCTTCCTGGAGTCCAGTAGTAGACACAGCTAAACCAGCAGAACCATACTGCACTGACACGGAAGAGCAGACAGGAGTCACTAGGGCTGTGGGCTGCCCTTTGCTCCTGAAGAAGGGGTGGAAGGTCATCTGTGGACTTGAGTGAGGCTAGCTGGAGAATACTGCTTCCTTCCTTTAGGTGCCCAGCACGTTGTCACTGTTATCCGCCCAGCCTCTTTGTGAAGGAGATGGGATACAATTAGCATGCCCCATAAGAATTGAACATTCCTTGATGTCGGTTTGGACAGTGCAGACCTCAGTCTGAAGCAGTGACTCTTCTTTTACAACCCCCTGTCTCTTTTGTCCTCTGTTCCACTTGGCTAAGAAGACACAATCCCCTTCCCACTGCAGACTCAAAGCACTGGCTTCGGGAGGGCTGGCTGTGATAGCAGAGGGGTCCTCTTCCCAGGGTTGCCAGATGTAATTCAGAATACCTAGTTAGATTTGAACTTCAATTAAGTAACATATAATCTTGGAAGGAGGTATAAGTACATAAAACAACAATAACAAGGTGCCTAAAGACACACTGTGCACCTTGTATTTTATTTGTTAATCTAACAACCGTACCAATCTTCTGGTGAATCTGATTGATTTAGTTGGTAAGGGAGAAGCACTGTTTAAGGCTTGTCGGTGTTGTCAGTACAGTTGTGCAGGTGGGAACCTGGCATTGAAGAGGGAACATTGAAAAGGGTGGACCGGGTGCCAGGAGCATGGAGAAAGCCTTTGCTCTGGTGCTCTGTCCAGGTGCTTTTGTGTGCACTCAAAGGACCTCGCAAAACTGGTTCCTGGTGACTGTGAACTTGCCTGATAACTCTGGCTGTGGACAGATGAGAAACACATGGATTAAAAATCAACTTTCGCTCAAAGTTTCTAAGATTAAAAATAAACTATTGCTAGCCCAAGGAGTCTTTACAAAGTCCTCTCTCCTTCACAGAATGTTCTCAGATCTCAGGGATAGCAGTTACCCCAAAGTCTTCCACCAACACACCATTTGGTAAGAAAGCTATCTATTGTATGCAGTCTATTTTGTCTTAGGAATAAAAGATAGATTTGTGAACCCAGAATTTTAATTAGAATGGCCTTCCTCTAAACAAAGTTTGTCAAGTTAACAGTATATTCGTCTCACCAGTGTTTGGTGACACTGTTTGACAGTTCTGGGCTCAGTAATAGTATCTTCTCACTTATTATCTGTGAAACTGTCACAGCCCTGCAGCTTGGTATTTATGTCTTCACGCTGCCTCTTGTGGAAGTGAGGAATTTACCATTGGGGTTACAGGAAAATATGCCAGGGTGTTTAGAGGAAGATCTGAGCTGATACAAGCTGGGCAACTTCACTTTGTTCCGCTGGTCAGGGGTTATCCTGAAGAGGACACACTCTTTTGTAGTTAAGCACACGAACAGGCTCAAGCACTGGCCTTCTAAACACAGGTGCTCCACCAGTGCCTGTCAACCCAGACAGGCGTACGGTGGCCAAAGCACAGCGGACCTATTTGTTTCTGGTCTGTGGGACATTTCAGGAGAGTTATAAAGACCACACTCGAATTGTTTATATAAATAAAATATGTGAAACATCTTTACCAAAAGTGAGAGGAGAAACCTATAATTTTGATCCTACTGGATCCTCTTTTAATACTAAAATCTACAGTAAGATTTCCAGGTGAAGTAAAATCAGCACGGTACAGACTGTCCATCATCTGCAAATAAACCTAGTATTTACTCATCTGTCAGTAAGTAACGGCTAGACAAGGGCAGGTAATAGAACCAGTAAATCAGAACTTAAACAAAATTATCAGGCCTTTAAAAAATTGGGAAAATAATCTATGATCACTTGGTGATATTTGGGAATCAGATAAACATTTTGATCACAGAGTTAGTTTGAATTGCTAGAAGGCTGTGTTTTTGTTTTTAAGAGCTAAATTTTTTAATGACTTATTTTTATTATATGTGCGTTGGTGTTTTGCCTGTGTGTGTCTGTGTGAGGGTGCCAGATCCCCTGGAACTGGAGTTACAGACACTGTGAGCTGCCATGTGGGTGGGTCCTCTGGAAGAGCAGCCAGTGCTCTTAACCACTGAGTCATCTCTCCAGCCCCCAAAAGTCTATTTTTAAAAACTGGTTATTTTGAGGCTGGACATGTAGTTCATGAGTGTATCTCATTTGCCTCATCTGCATAAGACCCTAGGTCTTGTTCCCAGTAACAATTAATGGTTAATTTGATAAACTAGGTATTGCCATGCTGAGTTTAGCATACTATAATAGCTTCACCTGAAATCCCCATCTGAACAAGCATGAAGTGTTAAGACAGACAGCATCCCCTGGTTACCATGGTAACCATGCATGGTAAATTACACCTTCCTCCTGCTAGACTCGCACACTGCACTCCATTTCTAGAACCCTATAAGAAAATGGGGGATTGGGCCGATTCCATCCTGGAACTCACACTTTAGCTGGGGTCTTAGAATGGAATGGACCTGTCTATGTGGTGGATAATGTCACTGAAGTGGCCAGAAGTAGCAGAGCAGGCCTCAGAGCAGCAGTCCAGTGATTGCCAGCCTTGGCGGGGTCAGCAGGTGATGTGGACACTAGCTTCTGTGAGAACCAAGGCAGGATCAGCAGGTGATGGTGGACACTCTAGCTTCTGTTAGGACCAAGGCGGGATCAGCAGGTGATGTGGATGCTCTGTTGTCTGTGAGGATCAGGCAGGATCAGCAGGTGATGGTGGACACTCTGTCTTCTATAAGGACCAAGGCGGGATCAGCAGGTGATGTGGACACTCTGTCTTCTGTGAGGCCCAGAGACACGTTGGTTTTTATAAGAGTTTGTTCTTCATTGTAAAACTTTGTTGCTTCACTAGAAATGAGTCCCACAGAACCTTGGGAAAGAGAGAAGTGAGTAACGTTGGTTCATTTCCGAGCAGATGCTTCATGCAGAAGTGTGTTCACTCCCAGGAAACCCTAGGAGAAAGCTCAGTTCATTCAACCAACTCCTCATCAGACCTTTATCCCTTAAAATGTACACGTGCCAACCTCTCTCCTGGATTCCTTCGTACAACCAACTCCTCATAAGAACCCTTTATCCCTTAAAATGTAAACATGCCAACCTCTCTCCTGGATTCCTTCATACAGTTTAATTTGGATGTAATCTAAAGCATAGACAACAGTTACAATATTAGTGTAAAAAAAAAAAAAAAAAAAAAAAACAGCCTTTATCCAGATTCTCTAGACCCTTCTTGCCATGTGTGTTTTCATTTTGCTTTTTCAACTCAGACCTATATTGTTCGCCATTTGAATGTCAGCTACAGGCTGACCACTTGTCTTCTTCAAAACCAGGGCATCCTCATGTCATCAGGAACAGACATGGCGCTCTCTAATCTGCAGTCACGTGCAGAGCGCAGTGGTTGTCCTAGAAATGCCCTCTGCAGAATTGAGGGTGGGTTCCCAGGCCAGAGCTATGAATTGTATTTGACCATCAGTGTGCGTTTTACGATCATTGGAGCTTATTTAGATTGGAACAAAGTGCTGTTTGCTTGTGCTTATTCAGGAAAAGGTCATTTCTTAGATTTGATTCACATCCAACAGCAGGCTATTGGCTGTTTTATTTTTGAGATATTCTCATTTGAGACACTGGCAGATATCCTGCTAACGAGTCTGAGCTGTTTCCTTGGAGGTAAGCAGATGGAGGCAGGGTATTTACCTCATAGTGCCCCAGAGGAACCAACTTCTGCCACGGGGCTCCTGGCACCTCAGTTGTAGTGGAAGACTGACTGTCGGTGTTCAGTGTGTCATTCTGAAATTACACAGACTAAATGACTTGATCCAAACCTTTTACAGCATACACAACCTTCCCTAGCATTCTGGATGAGAGCATATTTAGCTTATAACCTCATTTTTTTAAACAATTAGTGTTGCTGTTTATTAGGTAAATAAATGATGTCATGTTCCATATGCTGTAGTGTCTCATTATACATACTTGTATATGAACTAGTTTTATATTTGTATATGAAAGGGTTTCTGAAACCCTGCCTAAATTCCACCTTAAATACAGCCTTCAAACTTCTCGCCAGGAAAGAATGGGAGCTATTTACTGCTTTCTGCAAAGACATAAGCAGGGAGCAGCAGGGTGCACAGCCTTTCAGTGCAGAACATGTTTGCACAAGACCCTTGCATGGCAGCACCTGACAGGCCGCTGCACAGACAGGTCCTCGGGTGATGTCCACATTTGATTCTCCTTCTCTTCCTCCCCAAGTTCTTTAGCTTTGAGTTGGTCCTCTCCTACCTCCATTATTTTTCTGTGTGCCTTTCTTTCTTTCTTTACTTCTTCTTCAGAGAGAGTTACTAAAAAATAACCCCACCCTTTGGGGAAACGAACACATCTTTCCCAAAGGAGAAGTCTCATTTATAGCTGCGGGTGTGTCCCAGGACACACAGGCCTCTCTGTGGAGGAGCCCAGGGACTCTGCTCAGCTGCACTTGCATACAGGAAGAAACCAGGCCTGTAACTGGACAGCCCTCTCTCTCACCACAAATGTCAGAGAGAGAATCATTTGCTTCACATGGCCCTAGATCACTGAGCCAGGACTGTGTCAAATAAGTAGATATATAGCAGACCGTAGGGTAACGTGACTTAAATAGGTACCACAATAAAAAAAAAAAAAAGAAAAAGAAAAAGGTTGAATATTTCTTTCTTGGAGGTAATCTTTAATTCAGTTACCAAAGACAGGGCCTCTGTGGTCCTGAACTACCACAAGAGTGAAATGAGAGACTAGATTGGTCTTGAAGTTCAGCTGGTTTAGAAGAAACAGTAAAAAACCGAAGGCTTTACAAACATTTCAAGTAGAGCAGGATATTTTCAGAAGGTCGTTGTCTACACCAGGGCCAGGAAATGCCTCTTTTTTCTTTGAGGCTTGGGGGTTACCCTGAAGAAGAGTTAGTTACATGTGTGATGACCAAGTAGAACTCGCACAGATTCCTACCTACGCAGGCAGGGCAGGTTCTCAGGCTACACAGCTGATAGACACACTTGTTGTGGATGTTGCCTTTTGGGGGTGGAGTGGCCTGGGGCTTCAGGGGGAGGCTGGGAGCATGCTGTCCTGGATGCTGTCCCATTGCCAGACTTCGCCTTATTCCTGGGCTTCATCCTGAGCAGCTAAGGTCAGCAGCCGTCCTAAGACATCTTTCGATCCAAATACTGAGCCAGGCACGGAGAAGTTCTTGCTATTTTTGTTGTGTTTGTGTGTGTTTTTAAAACTGACTGAAATGCCTCACCAGCTGTCCACAGGAGACCATCAGGAGGCTCTCTGTCCTGACCACACCCATATTTAAAACCGTTCATGGGACTTCTTACTATTTAAAAAGCTGAGAACACAATGTAAATAAAAAAGGGTAAGTCTCCATTGTGTAAGTGCACCACATTTTCTTTATTCATTCTTCCGTTGAGGGGCATCTAGGTTGTTTCCAAGTTCTGGCTATTACAAATAATGCTGCTGTGAACATAGTTGAGCACATGTCCTTGTGGTATAATGAGCATCCTTTGGGTACCCAATAGCAGTATTGCTGGGTCTTGAGGTAGGTTGTTTCCTAATTTTCTGAGAAATCACCATACTGATTTCCAAAGCAGCTGTACAAGTTTGCTCTCCCACCAGCAATGGAGGAATGTTCCCCTTACCCCACATCCTCTCCAGCATAAGTTGTCATCAGTGTTTTTGGTCTTGGCCATTCTTACAGGTGTAAGAGGGAATCTCAGAGTTGTTTTGATTTGCATTTCTCTGATGGCTAAGGATGTTGAGCATTTCCTTAAGTGTCTTTCAGCCTTTTGAGATTTCTCTGTTGAGAGTTCTCTGTTTAGGTCTGTACCCCCTTTTTTGGATTATTTGTTCTTTTGATGTCAAGTTTCTTGAGTTCTTTATATATTTTGGAGATCAGTACTCTGTAGGACATTTATACAATGGAGTACTACATAGCAGTAAAAGATAGTGGCATCTTGAAATTTGTAGGCAAATGGATGGATCTAGAAAAAAACATTGAGGTAACCCAGAGCCAGAAAGACAAATATATACTCACTTATAAATGGCTTCTAGACATAAATTAAGAAAATAAACAAAAACCAGCCTACAATCCACAACCCCAGAGAACCTAGACAACAAAGAGGACACTAAGAAAGACGTACATGGATCTAAATAGGAAGGCAAAAAAAGCCAAGATCTCCTGAGAAAATTGGGAGTGTGGAAGTCACGGGAGAGGGGGAGGGGGAGCAAGGGAGAGGAGTGGAGAAAAATGTATCACACAATAAAAACAAGAAAAAAAAGGGGGGGATAAATCTTTCTCCTGCTGCCCAAGAATTTTTCTTTACCTGAACTTTTAAAATTAGTCTATGATTCAGAAATATAACAAGTGATTCCTGTCAACAAGGCAGATAACAGAAAACTTCTGCCAAAGTGGTAGAGGCATGAGCTGCCTTTTTGTTTGTTTTGTTTCTGTTTTTTGAAATAGAGTTCTGTGTAATTAAGGAGAGTCTGAAACATGCAATCCTCCTGCCTCAGCCTCCAGAGCACACCCCCTCATACACAACCACACACTGTATTTTTTTCAAGTGTCTTTCTTTGAGTTCCCTGTGGGGAGAGGGTGTTATCTTGGCTTCTGCATCCTCTCACAGCCTTCACCTTGGTGTCCTGTATGGATAAGGTTCTCAAGTCCTCCTGGCTGCTAGAAAGACATTCTATGATGATTGGAATTCTTCATAGACCTGTGTTCAGTTTATAAGGAGCTTATTTCATAGGGAGAAACAAAGGCAGTTGCAAATTTACAGGTTGGTTTGCTTTTTTATCTTAGTATCTTAGAAAGATGACCTGGTGCGGTCATTTCTTTGGCACCTGCTTGCTTCAGCGGAGGGCTGGAGATTAAGTGCAGTAAGCCAGTAAGTAAGTAGTTTATCAGCTACCCTGTGCTCCAAAGACAGAAACTAACTCCTCATTTTACCTGAAGAGTAGAAACTATAACTATCTAGTCTTTAATTCCATCAGAGACCTGAGAAGGATATAATATTGCCTGAGTAAAAAGGAAGTATGGAGCAAACCTCTTCCAAAACTAAGAAATAATAGAGACAGCTGGCTACTTGGACAGTCACCCAAGGTTCCTCTGTAATGTTGGGGAATCCATCTTTGGCCTACAGGCCCAAGATACCTGACAGACTTCTTTGAGAAGCAGGGAATTTTGAGGGACTGTCCTAGCTTATCTTAACAAAGTTTGACAGTTGATTTTTTTTCTTTTCCTCTTTCTGGTCCAGTTTGGACAGTAGGTAACTGTCAGCAATTGAGGCAAAGTCAGTTTCTTTGCCACATAGCTAGCTTTTTACATAAAGAAAACAAACTCCATATGGAGGTTTTTTTCAAAGCCCATCGTCTTTGTTGAAGTAGATCCCTGCTTCCAGGAGAGTGTCTCACTGTCATGAAAAGCCTTTAGATTATTAAACATATTAGATGCTATATTCTATAGGTCTTTGAAGTGTTTGAAGACCATCTATCTATCTATCTATCTATCTATCTACCTATCTATCTATTTAAATATATCTCTTATATTTACATACCTACCTAACATGACTAAGTTTGACTATTATAGATGACTATTAATCTGTATTTCTTAATTATACATTACATTTTTAAATGTGCTACATAAGCATAATATCCCAAATAAGAGTAGAAACATACATACAATGTAGCAGAAATAACTTTAAATTTGTATCAGTAAACTATAATTCAGACCAGTGTAAAATATTTTGAGATTAATAGCTTTTTTGGATTAAAGTAGATTCAGTAATTACCTTTTTTTCCCTTTCATTCCTATATCATATCCCCCTTTTTGAGGAAAACTCAGTAGGCTTTAAGGAGAAGTTTGATCCTTTTCACCTTAACCTCTGCTAAGATAATAGCCAAGGTGCCAGTCTAGAATGAGATTACTTTAAAAATAAAACTTATAGGTGCAACCCTTACAGGGCCATAGGTACAAAGGAGACAGCACGATGTGACAGGACCCCAGCCTCCTCCTCCTGCTGTGCCCAGGCTTGGTCACACCAGAAATCAAGAAGAGAGACTCACAAGGGAGACTGACCACTGACTAGATGACCTGTCATCAGTCTGTCAGAAAGGAGTGAGACTGTGCTGTCTTCAGAGTCATTGATTGCAGGAAAAGCCAAAAGGTGATCCAGGAGGCCTTGCCCACCCCTCTCCCAAGCAGTTGAATTCTTACAAGGAACTGGGCTACAGAAAAAGAGAAAGGGCCAAGTTTTCTCAGTAGTTTTGCTTGTTTGATGTACTTAAAAGAACTTTAATTCTCGCTCTTCACCATTGTTGGGATTAGGGAGTGGGGTCTAGAAAGCAGTGCCTGACTTTATGCATGATGCTGTTGACAGTGAGTAGAAACTGAGACTTGCCTCAAACACTTGACCCTCCTTGAATACAAGTTGTCGAGATAAAGATAGAATTTGAACTCAGGAAACTTGTGTGGGTAGGTATGCGTAGATATTGGCACCAACTCGGTCTTGAGAAGGAGCCATGATGCAGTATGTTTGTTTCTGTCTCTGCAGTATGCTACCACGGGCTGTTCCCTGACTCTCCACCATACAGAGAAACCAGAGCATGAAGACATCTGTGAATACCGTCCCTATTCCTGCCCCTGTCCTGGTGCCTCCTGCAAGTGGCAGGGGTCCCTGGAAGCTGTGATGTCCCATCTCATGCATGCCCACAAGAGTATCACCACCCTTCAGGGGGAGGACATAGTCTTTCTGGCTACAGACATTAACCTGCCAGGGGCTGTGGACTGGGTGATGATGCAGTCCTGTTTTGGTCACCACTTCATGCTGGTACTTGAGAAGCAAGAGAAGTACGAAGGTCACCAGCAGTTCTTTGCCATTGTCCTCCTCATCGGCACTCGCAAGCAAGCTGAGAACTTTGCCTACAGACTGGAGTTGAATGGGAATCGGCGGAGACTGACCTGGGAAGCCACACCCCGGTCCATTCACGACGGTGTGGCGGCAGCCATCATGAACAGCGACTGTCTTGTTTTTGACCCAGCCATCGCGCATCTCTTTGCGGATAACGGGAACCTTGGGATCAATGTGACCATTTCTACATGCTGTCAGTGAGGCTCCGGGAGGCTTTCATAAACCTGAGAACTTATTTGGGCATACGCTCTTTGTTTAATAAAGTTTTTTTAAATAGATGTTTTATTCAGTTATGTCTTCCCAAGTCAAGACCCACAACTGTCCTATGTTTTGTCTAAATGGCAGCTTCCTGTCTGGCACTGATGAAGCAGAGTTCACTGGACTGTATTAAATGTGGTTGGCCTGTTAGTGATTCAGAGGCTGTTCTGTGATCTCAGATCAACTCTTTTCTGCTTTCTTCCTGAACAGCAATTGACAGCTTGTTCAGGGCTGCTCCCACCTGCCTCATCCTGAGCTGACAAGAGCACAGAGGCTTTCGTGAGATTCCTTTTCTTTGGGGGAAGTAGGAATGGCGTTGACATCTTTGAGTCTGGGTGACTGACCAGTTTACAAACCTGTAGTATTCCTCTCCAACACAGGTTGAGAGAACCCATAAAGTTGACTCTCATCTTTTCAGACAGAGTTTGAGGACTGCCTGTGTGCATCACGGGGAAGGGTCCAGGGTGTAAAGGTGCTGTAAGGCTGTCCTCTGCTGACGACTCCCGCAGCCTCTGCACACACCACATTGAACCCAGAACTCTAGATCCACGTGGACACACGTCTGAGGCTCAGTTGCTTTCATGCGTTCAGTGAGTTGGGAGTTCTCACATAGTTCTCACTCACCGTAGTGTGGATGACCTGTTTACACATGGCTTCCCTTGGAAGCCCTCCTTGATGGTAGCTGACGTGAAAGACTAGATCAGTAGTTGAGAAAACTTTATAACCAGTCTCACATGCTTGCTATTTTAAAGGCATGTGTCAGTTGTCTGGGTTTGGGTTTTGTTGGGTGTTTTGTTTTGTTTTTTTTTTTGTCTCTTTTTTTTCCACATTCTAATTTTTTTAATAAAATTTTTTTCAAAAAATGAGTGTTGGTTTTATTTTCCTGCTTGAGTCATAGGCATTTATTGAGCACCTACTGTGTACAAATGCAGAGGAGCCTCCACCACTAGAGCATGTGCCTTCAGCGTGCCCCTGTGAACAAAGTCCCTTGTCCAAGGTCGAGGACAGCCCTTGTGTCTAAACCCCTGCCTGTGCAAGGGCTTGTCATTAGTGGTGCAGGTCACATCCCCAGGACTGTGTTTGCTGTCTGACTGCCAGCTGTCACATGAGAAAACACCCCCCCCCCGTTTTTCCAAAATCAAAAGGAAGAGGCATGGTTAGTGTTGAGGCTCAAAATCTTGAGGTTGATTCATGGTGGTGCCACACTCTCCTTCCAAGCCCTAAGTCACAAAGGAATTCAAATCAGCCCGAGCATCATGAGAGGATTTAGTGTCACCTCAGTGGCATGGCTAAGCCACCATAGCAGCAGTTGGAAGTGATGGCTTTGCTCTCTAAGAGGGGCAATGTGAAGCTCATATGTGACAGTTCTGGTGGGTAAGGAGTGCTGTGCTGCTCACTTTTTGTCCTTTTGACTCAAGCTGTAGTCATTTTAAGAGCAGGAACCCCGATTGAAAAAACGCACCCACCAGATCTGCCTGTGGGTGATTTCCATCGTTGTTGATTGATCGGGGAGGGTCCAGCTCCCGGTCCACAGTTCCACCCCTGGGCTGGTGCTCCTGGGTGTGCTAACAAAGGAGGCTGAGCCAGCCAGTGAGCAGCACTCCTTGTCTCCAGGTTTCTGCTGTGCCTGAATCCTGCCCAACTTTCTTCAGTGACAGACCTTGATACGAAGCCAAAGCAAAATAAACGGTTCCTCTGCAAGATGCTTTTGGATGTGGTATTTTATCTAAGCAATAGAAACCCTAACTAAACAAATGCCTGGGTAAACTCTAGGCTGTTTTTTCAAATGAAGATAAACTCATGTACAAAAATAGGTAATGAAAAATGTATTTTTCAAGTGAAGAAAACGCCGCTGTTGGCACTAAGTACGTCACTTCTGACACTGGTGGAGGTGGACCCGCATCCAGGAGCAGGTGGGGACCCAGCCACTCCCATTCGGCCCCATCATACCCAGGCACTGTGAGTATAAATGGACTGAACATGTCAGATCTGCTTCCTTCTTGTCTCACCCACCTGAAATCAGGACTTGGCAGGAAAAGATGAAGCTACGAACAAGACCCGGAAGGACGAGAGACGGCAGGAACATGGTATTTTAAGTGCACTGGCTCAGATGTGCGAAAGGAGCCAAAGGGGTAGCCAGCTGAGTGGCTGGTGACAGGAGTGGCCCGGAGTTCAGGTGCCCTAAGACCCTGCAGACAGCAAAACAGCTCTTCCAGTTAACTGTCCCCATAACCTGGCTGGATGTCACCTTTACTCTCTGCCTTTTCTGAAACTTATTTTCTAATGGAAAAAAAAAAGCCGAGAATCCCCAGATTGTAGAGGAATTTCAAGAGGAAGTAAAAACAGTAAAAAAGAAAAAGAAAAGTGATATAGCAATACCTGGCAAGAAGTTATCAAGTGATCTATTTCCCATATTTTTAATAAATGTAAGATTTGTCTTTCCTTTGTCCCTTGACTACAGTCCAGCTGATTGGACAATGGTGGCTTCAGTATGTGACCCTCTAATTCATTTATAGACAGTTTCTCAAAGGACTCTATCTCAGTCATTCTTTGAAATAAAAAAAAACAACCCTGAGTTCCCTATCATCAGCATCACTGGGGAGGGGTTGGGCTGTGTCTCTAAAATGTTCAGGTTTTAGGATTCAGATGCTTGCTGCCCAGTAGGAATGACAGAAAACTTCAGAGAAGCCCCCTGAGCCATCAGCTGTCTTAGATTCTCAAACACAACCTGAGGCTCAGCCATTATGTCCAGACTAACCGCCTGGACTGTGTGAGCACCACGCCACTCCCTTACAATAGCACGCTCAGAAAACCATCCCTGTACTAATTCATCTCTGTACTATTTCCATTCGGGTTCTTGGAACTTGCCATGTGACCCTAAATCGACCTTTCAGACCAAGATTCCTAGCCTGCAACATTAGAAAAATTACTCTCTGTCTTACATAGTACTGGGAGAAGATGTTCAGTTTCAGAGTTAAAGCAGACAAGCCATGTTAGCTAGCAGCCTCTGCGAGGGTGACTCCAAGAAACCTGAAAACCTGCTTTCGTCTGTGACAGGGGAGTTAGGATTCAGCTTCTCTTGATTCCCATGAGTCAGAGCTGCAGGGAGACCAGCTACGTTTTGCGGTCCTGCTCTTAAAGCCTGTGGCCTTGACCCCTGCTTGACCCATGAAGCCACCCATTGGCACTGTCCTTAAACCATACCACCTGCTGCCGCTGCTCATTTGAGGCTTAAAGTGTGCTTTCTGTGAATACTGTTCATTTGCCTTAGAAGTCTCCAGATGACAAAGAAGAACTTGGAGCTTGAGTCTCCCTAGGAAGGGGAAACAGCAGAGATTTCGTGAGTGGGGGAACAATAGGGATGCGTACTGAGACTACTGAGGGGCGCATTTCAGGGCCAGGTGAAAACCACCTTTATTCTCCCAGGGATCTACAAGGATGACCCCAGCTAAGACTCCTAGCAAGAGCGGATACATAGCCTAAACTGGCCATCTCCTGTGACCAGGCGAGACTTCAAGTGGAGGAAGTGGGAAAGCAACCCAGCCACGTAACCTTCGACCCACAGTCTGCCCTGCCTATGAGATGTGCTGGGGTAAGGGTGGCCTAGAGACTGAGGGAGTGGCCAACCAATGACTGGTCTAGCGTAAAACCTGTGCGGGAGAGTAAGCTCGCCTCTGACACCGCCAGGAGCACCAGGACCCACAGGCTGGATGACCCAGAGACCTAGGATAGAACCAAACACGACTGGAGGAGGAGAAAATGTCAATGCAATTGTTTGATGTGACTGGCCCCATAAGCTCATAGGCAGTGGCGCTATTAGGAGGTGTGGCCCTTGTTTTGTTGGAGGAAGTATGTCACTGTGGGGGCAGGCTTTGAGGTCTAGTTTGCCCCACCTTCACTCAGTGTGACACCCCTTTGAATTCCTGTTGCCGGCAAGATGTAGCACTCTCAACTCCAGCACCATGTCTGCTTGCATGCCTGCATGTCATGCCATAATGGACTGAACCTCTGAAACTATAAGCTGCCACTCAATTAAATGTTTTCCTTTATAAAAGTTGCCATGGTCACAGTGTCTCTTCACAGCAGTAGAAACCCTAAGATGGTACTAATGTCTTAACAATATTCTGCTAGACTCATAGATTGGTGCCCAGCCCAGTTGTCATCACAGAACTGATGGAAACAGATGCAGACCCACAGGCAAACATTAGGCAGAGCTCAGAGAACCCTACAGAAGACAGAGAGAAGGGATTGGAGGAGCCAGAGGGGTCGAGGACACCACAAGAAAACTCAGAATCCACTAACTGGTTTCATAGGGAGTCACAGAGACTGAACCAACACCCAGGGAGCTGACACACTCTGCACATATGTTACAGTTGTGTAGCTTGGCCCTCCTGTGGGACTCCTAACAGTGGGAGCAAGGGCTGTCTCTGACTCTTTTACTGGCTTATGAGCCTACTCCTCATACTGGGTCACCTTGCCCAGCCTTAATACATGGGGAGGTGCTTAGTCTTACAGCAACTAGATATGTCATGTTTTGTTGATAACCATGAGAGAG
The DNA here is from genome assembly GCA_004026605.1 of Ondatra zibethicus. Lineage (NCBI taxonomy): Eukaryota > Metazoa > Chordata > Mammalia > Rodentia > Cricetidae > Ondatra > Ondatra zibethicus. The sequence goes on from PVIU01002304.1 coordinate 123,106, forward strand.
GCCTGCCTTTTTCTGAACAGAAATGGAGGAGTGGATGGGGGTGGGAACAGAGGTTGTGTGGGAGGAACTAGGAGGAGAGAAGGGAGAGGAAACTGCAGCTAAGGTGTAAAATACTTAAAGAAAAGAACTTGGAGCCCAGGGACACTGATGCCATCACCATTACTATTTCAAGGATGAATGAATTAATAAATAAACATAATGTGTGGTGCTTCTTCCAGCATCAAAAATCTTTGATAGAGTAAGAACAGACTGTCCCAAAGAGAGAAATAGAAAAAGGACTTCCAAAGTCCAAAAAGAAAGTAAAAAATACCAGAAAAATTCGGGGGTGTGTGGTGAGGGGGGCGTGACAGAGAAGGAACTGAAACAGCTGTGATTCCCCTGGGGGTGTGGGGGTGTGCAGAAGCCACTTCCAAGAGCTAAGCCAGGTGAAAGCTGAGCCGTGAGTTCTGTACTCCAGACAAACCGTGCCCGTGACACTCACAAGTCTAGAGGCCAACTGCGAGTTTGGTGAAGACCGATTCCTCAGCAGGTCCGGGAAAGAGAAATCTTATTTTGTCATACTTTGTGACTCTAAAGGCGGGTGTGGGAGTCTTCAGAAATCCATTCTTAAGAACTAAGCATCAAGTTGGGGAGCTTCACTTTGGCTTGCCGCAGCCCTGAGTGGTGCAGTTGCGGGCAGCAGGAAGGGCAGACCCTGATCAGACACCAGGTGCAGGCAGTCTGCGACTAGCTTTTGGTGGGAGGGCATAGGGGGAAGAGCCCTGCCCTTGGTGGCCATCTGGGAACAGGGCTCAAGTGAGAACAACCCTGGGAAGGACTGGGTGGCCTTGAACCTGAGACCAGCTGGGAGACAGAACTCTGGATTCTGGGCACTGGATTCAGGTCATCAAGGTTTAATGGCAGTGATGCTGTCTCTCCTGTCCCTCTGCTTTAAAACTTTGTGTTTTGTCTTAATCTCTTGCCCTCTTCTCTTCCACGCCATAATGTTTTCCTACTCCCCTTCTTTCTCCTTTACTTACTGAGGCTCGCTTTGCTTTCCACTCCATCCCCGCCTCCTTCCCTCACTCTTGCTGTCTTCAGCAAGACATTTGTGTAGGTCATTGCCAGGCTCACAGCACACTGTGTGCTGCTTCAGTCTCTTCCCGGTGCACGGTCATTCTGTGATCTGCTGGGCTGACCGCTGTGCAGTGTGCTGGACACTGCCTATGGCTTTAGGCCACTGTGTCAGTTTGTCATCCTTGATGCGTAGTTTTTGGGATTGAGCCTCAGGAGGCTGCTCAAAGCTCGGGGCGGTGGCACAGGCCTGGAATCCCAAGGCTCAGGAGAAATGGGCAGGAGGATTAAAATTCAAGGTCATACCGGATTTGAGGGCAGCCTAGGTGATGTGAGATCCTGTCTCGATGACAAGAAAAAGTAGGCTGCTCAATAAAATTATCCACATGCCTTGTCTTTCAGACACAACAGGACCGTTGAACATATGAGAGGCTGTGGCGGCACACACAGCGCCTACACAGGTTCAAGTCAGACAGGGTTCCAGCACTGATAAGGCAAAGTGGACAAGAAGTCTCACCTCTGACCAAGAAGCTATTTACAATTGACACCCTGTGGCCAAAGGAAAATCAGTTTTCTCCAATACCTAGAGGGTCCCTGGATATAGCAACCACACTTCAGTAGCTGGCCAACACAAAATGAACTCGATGTTTGTTTGGTTAGTTTTTGGGGGGGTTAGGAAAGTCTTTGTTTTGTTTTGGTGTTTTTGTCTTATTGTTTGTGGTGGTTTGAATGAAAATGGCCCCCCATAGACTCATAAGGAGTGGCACATTAGGAGGCGTGGCCTTATTAGAGGAAGTGTGGCTTTATTAGAGGAAGTCTGTCACTGAGGGTGGGCTTTGAGGTTTCAGAAGCTCAAGCCAGGCCAGGTGTCACTCTCTCTTCCTGTTTCCTGCTGATCCAGAGGTAGAACTGTCGAAGACCTCTCCAGCACCACGTCTGTCTGCACACTACCATGCTTCCCATCATGAGGAAACAGACTTGTGTTTTTAGATGATGTCTTTGATAGCCTGTGCTGGCTTCAAATTTGTTCTATGGCTTAGAAATTGGACTTGAACTTCTGATTGTCCTGTCATCACTTTGCAAGGGCTAGGATTAAATGGGTCTGTACCACGATGTCTGGGTCTGGGGGAAAGCCCATAATGAAAGATCTTAAACTTTTAAAACTGATAGAAGAAATCATAATTACCTTCAAGATACAGGCACAGGCAAGCATTTCCTACAAAGGGTTCCAATAACACAGAAAAGAATCCCAAGAATTGATAAATGTGATTACATGATATTAAGAAGCTTCTTCATGCCAAACAAAATAATTATCAGAGGGAAAAGAAAGCCTACAAAATGGAAAAGAATCTTTGTTAAATAGGGCATTAAAGTTTCATAAATGTATAAATAGCTACAAAAATTAAACATTCCAAATCATCCAATTGGTAAATGAACTAATGAACTCATCAGTCAGTTCTCAAAAGAAGAAATACAAAGAGCTAATAGATACTTGGTGGGGGAAGTGTTCAATATCCTTAACTACCATGGAAGTAGAAATAAAAATTCTTTGAGAGCTGGTGGGATGACCTGGAGGATAAAGGTGCTTGCTGCCAAGCCGGACAGACTATTGGAACTCAATCCCTGGAACTCACATGGTGAAATGAGAGAACCAACTCCTGCAAGATGTCAGAGTGGGCACTGTGGCACACATACAAAGTTTAAAAGCTGCTGTGTGATCCCATCTCACTCCAGTCGGAACAGTGATCATCAAGGACACAAAGGATAGGAAGTAGTGGTGGAAGAGGAAGTGGAAGAGGAACCTTGTTCACTGCGGGTAAGAGCCATGATGGAAATCATCAGCATGGAGATTCCCTGAAAAGCATCTGAAAGTAGGATGTATGACCCTATACCACTCCTGGGTCATCTAGTCAACACACCACAGAGATAAATATTCACATTCATCGCTGTGCTAGTCATAGTGGCCAAGAAATTGAACCATTCTGTATGTCCATCAATATTCCATCTTGGGGGACTAGAGAGATGGCTCAGAGGTTAAGAGCACTGACTCTTCTTCCAAAGGTCCTGAGTTCAATTTCCAGCAACCACGTGGTGGCTCACACCCATCTGTAATGAGATCTGGTGCCCTCTTCTGGGGTGTAGGTACACATGCAGGAAGAATACTGTATACATAATAAATAAATAAATAAATAAATCTAAAAAAAAACAAAAACAAAAAGCTATTATTCTAGAATTTAAAAAAAACAAAAACAAAAAAATATTCCATCTTGGGGACAAGCTCCTCAAGACACAGGATATTCTGAAGGGAGGTAGAACATTCCATTGTGTAGGAAAGCTCATTAAAACTTCGGGCATAACAACTCAGAAGTTTCAGGAAGTGCCTGAAACTAAACAGATATATGAGGTCTCTCCCTATCAAAGCTTACAGAAACACAATTCCTTCAGAGAGGCATACTCTCAGATTAACTCAGATGCCTAGAAGAGGCAAATCTTCCAAGCTGCCTGAAACAAGCAGAGACCAGCTGTAGTAGTTTGAATATAATTGGTCCCATAAGCTCCCAACAGGGAGTGGCACTATTAAGAGGGATGGCTTTGTTAGAGTAGGTGTAGCCTTGTTGGAGGATGTGTGTCACTGTAGGGGTAGACTTTGAGATCTCATATATGCTCAAGCCATGCCCAGTGTCTCAGTTCACTTCCTGTTTCCTACCGATCAAGATGTAGAACTCTTGGCTTCTTCTCCAGCACCATGTCTGCCTGCACACTGCCATGTCCCGCCATGGTGATAATGGACTCAACCTCTGAAATATACACCGCCCCAATTAAATGTTTTCCTTTATAAGAGTTGCAGAGGTCATGGTGTCTCTTCACAACAATATAAATCCTAAGACACCAGACAAACGGACTGAAAGAGGCTCAGTCCCAAATAATTAGCTGGAAGAGATGAGCTCCAATCTGTAAAGTTGCCTTTGAGTTATGCAGCAAGCTATAGGGTTCCAACTTTTTTTAGCTGTGCAAATGCTGGGTTGGCTTTAATGATGCAGCTGTCTTCGAGTCATTTCTACTTCTGTAAGTGACCCTAACCCATACTCTTGTAAGAAATCCCAATGAACATACGAGTTGGACTTTGGTGGTATCCTTACTTTGGTCTGTCATTGGTTTTGTATCTGGGCTGAGTGGATGTTTATGCAAGTCTCCCCAAGAACAGTGTCACACAACACAAAATTAGATCTGTTTTCAAAATTCACCATAGTCACAACAGTTGCCATGCATTTAGGTACCACCTACATGCAGAGCACTTTGTCTGTATTAACCCACTTAATTCTCCCAATGAGAGAAATATAGTTTATTATTCCCATATTGGAGTTGAGAAACGAAGTCTCCAACAGATTAAATACCTCCCACAGCTGGTATGTTACAGATCTGGAATGTGACCACTTTCATCTGGTCATGTGATATATTATTTAAATGTGACTTTCATGCTTATAGAAATACTGCATATGTGCAGATACCGTGCAGGATCTAGAGACTCAGGATGCTCAGGGAACAGAACACTTGTGCTATGACAGTGTGTTCTTCAAGAGAGGATGGAAACTGGGTGGTCCTTCAGAACCCCCACTTACCAAGGACTCCATGGACCAGCAGAATTAACATTACCTGTTTCCAGCATCTCAGCTCCCATGTCAAATCTGCATTTTAACCCAAAGATCAGGTGATCTGAATGGATGTTCAGGTTTGTAAAGCACTGTTTTAAGAGGGACCATATGTCCTTCACAATTATCTGGGAAGTGTCACAATATGCCGGGACCTCAGTTGCATTGGTGGTGGAAGTGTCACAGAATGCTAGGACCTCAGTTGCATTGGTGGGGGGAAGTTTTGTAGCATACCAGGACCTCAGTTGCATTGGGGGTAGTAAGGCTGAGATTCTGTGTGCTTTTAAATGCTACCCATTTATATGAGTTGGACTTTGGTGGTATCCTTACTTTGGTCTGTCATTAGTTCTGTGTCTGGAGTGAGTGGATATTTATGGAGGAGCCAGTATGCAGTTGGGGTTGAGAGTCATTGACCTAGTTCAGCCCCATTGCCTTTACCATCTCTTATTTTTTTCTTTGCTTTACACTACAGTTATAGCAAGCAGAATGAGCTGCCAAATGTAATAAAAAAAATGTGTAGACTCTAGAGCAAAATAGGTCAAAATGTACAACCTGATTCTATTGCTTACTTGCTTTATAAGTAGGCCATTTATTCAATGGATATAATACCCCCTACACCCCAGAGGCTCACTATAAAGATCCGTGCCAAGAATGGAGACAGAAATGTCAGCGCAATCAAGAACCCCAGTAATTGACAACTTGTCTGGCGGCCCTTGTCAGATCACCTGAGACAAATGACTGTTGGAAGAGCAAGGGGCCGAGGCACCACCAAGCCCTTCACGGAGTCTGCTGAGACAACGTTTGCTGAGGCAATTGATGAACCGCATGAGAAGCAAGGCTTCGTGGCCCGCAGGAAGCGGGCTGAGCTGACTCCTCTTCTATGGGCTCCTGTCCCAAACCAACTCTTGTTAAGGCACAAAATGCTTCCGATACTGTATTTTTATCTTTAACTTATAGAATAATAGAAATAACTGTTATTATTATTATAAATTCATTTGCCCACTCTGAGGTTCTCAAAGAAAACACAAGTGTGACTTCACACTTTCCTACTGTTATTTTTAAATCATTTTGTGGTTTACCATTTTAATCATTTTAAGTGTCCAACTTAGTGATATTAAGCATATTCACACAGCTGTGCAGTGATTTTAGTGACTTGCTTCCTACACAAAGAAGTGTATGAAGTATTTTCATTATCATTGCTGTTCTGGAATGTTTTCATTTAAATTTAGAAATGAGCTGGGATATAGGCAAGAATAACATGCACTGAAGTTTGAAAAATTCTTTTCTTTCACTGTAGAAATTTTATGCATATATATGTTTGTATATATGTGTGTATATATATGTATATATGTATATGCATGTATATATAGTATCTAGTAGGCAACTCATAAATAGAAACATTTAACTGGGGACTTCCTTACAGTTCAAAGGCTGGGAATATTAGATATTAGATACCACAGACTAACAAAAAACACAGTGCCGGGAATGGGTTATCTTTTTTGGAGTTGGAGTTGTTGGCCACAGGTTATAGCAAATGCTTTGGTTTCCTGCCAGAAATTAAGGGTAAGACCCTATTGGTAAAGATGCCACATAATTGAGTTGTAGAGCTTGGAGAAATCCAGCTGGTACTGGCCCGGAAACTTCATCCCTCCAACTAGCTTTTGTAATGCTGGAAGGTGCTATGCACACTACTAAGGGAAAACAGTCACAGGTGATTTGAATGAGGATGGCTCCCTTGGGTGCATATATTTGAATGCTTAGTCACCAGAGACTGGTGACTTATTTGAAAGGATTAAGAGATGTGGCCTTTTTGAAGGAGGTATTTAACTGGTGGTGAGCTCTCTCTCTCTCTCTCTCTCTCTCTCTCTCTCTCTCTCTGCTGTCAGGATGTAAAGCTCTCAGCTACTACTTCAGTACCAGGCCTGTCTGCTTCTCAACACGATGGCCATGAACCCAGCCTTTGAACTGTAAGGAAGTCCCCAGTTAAATGTTTCTATTTATGAGTTGCCTTGGTCGTGGTTTCTCTTCACAGAAACAGAGCTGTTGTAACTGAAGCAGTCATTATCAGTCTTATCCAGCCACAAATCCTGTGAGCTGCAGTAACAGCCATCCTTTCAGGACACGCCTACTGGTGCAATAGTGGCACCAACGTCCGACTTTCTGATGGGATTTAAGTCCTACTCCATTAGATAAAGACAATACCTGGTATTGTCATCGGGGCCAAGAATCTGTGACCAGACAGGTCATAGGGCCTATGGAAGAGTGTATAAATATTATTCTACTAACAGGGCCATAGGTCCTATGGAAGAGCATATAACTATTATTCTACTAACAGGGTCATAGGTCCTATGGAAGAGCATATAACTATTATTCTACTAACAGGGCCATAGGTCCTATGGAAGAACGTATAACTATTATTCTACTAACAGGGTCATAGGTCCTATGAAAGAGCATATAACTATTATTCTACTAACAGGGTCATAGGTCCTATGGAAGAGCGTATAACTATTATTCTACTAACAGGGCCATAGGTCCTATGGAAGAGCGTATAACTATTATTCTACTAACAGGGTCATAGGTCCTATGGAAGAGCGTATAACTATTATTCTACTAACAGGGCCATAGGTCCTATGGAAGAACGTATAACTATTATTCTACTAACGGGGAATAATGCTGAACTGACTGCTCACGACTTCTCACTATGCCAGTGGATTGGCATCTCTCTCAGCTCTCATCAGAGAAGCTTCTTTTTGAAACAGATGATGATTAGCACAGAGACCTGAAATATGTCAAGGAGAATAAGAGACTAGAAAATGTTCATCCCTAAACGGGACATCTATATCACATTCCTCCCTAAAGGGCTGAAATCACTGTGGGGATGGGGACAAAAGACTGTTGGAGCCAGAGGTGGTGGGTGACGGCACGGAGCAGTGTTTTCTGGACACAACAGGGCACTTAAGAAGTCACAATGATTGTGACAGAACATATGTGAGCTGCACAAACTCTTGGCTAAGGACTGATAGCTGCTGGGAGGAGAATCGGGTTTCTTTCAGAGTGTCGCCCAAGCTCCAGCAAAGGCCAGACACCCAAGGGCATCCAAACAACACAAATTAGACTCAGTGGGGGTTTTTGTTTGTCTGTTTTTTGGATTTGTTTTTTTTTAATGAGGACATAAAGTTGGGCATGAAAGGCAAAGAGGAATCTGGGAGAAGTTAACTATGTGGATACAGAACACACTGATTTTTTTTTATTTTATTTATTTATTTATTTATTTATTTATTTATTTATTTTTTTGAGACAGGGTTTCTCTGTAGCTTTGGAGCCTGTCCTGGAACTCACTCTGTAGACCAGGCTGGCCTCGAACTCACAGAGATCTGCCTGCCTCTGACTCCTGAGTGCTGGGATTAAAGGCGTGCGCCACCACTGCCCGGCTCACACTGACATTTTTAAAGAGCTTATTAAAAATGAGAAAAAGGAAAACGAGATAGGAACGAACTGGAAAGGGTCTCAGGGACACATGCATTTTCTCTTAGCAGCATGTAGTAACATCTGTGTAGCAGGTGTTTTCACACAAATTCTGACAGCCTTGTAAGGGAGATAAGTAGGCGAAGGCAGCAAAGCAGCATTTGGGGATGGGAAACAAGGAGTGCGTCTTTTCCTGGGAGGTGAAAACCGAAGCTCTCGATTTCCCTCCCGGTGAAATGGGACACGGGACTCCCTCCAAGAGAATGTGTAAGAAAGAAGAGAAATGAGTTGGTGGAAGGTTTTACTTCACAGTAAATTGGTGCTTTCCAGTCTTCCTTAAAGCCAGGATGAAATGTTCTTGAGGATTGGTCCATTCCCAGCAGGAGAGCTAAGCCTACCCAACGTTCTGATTCTGGCCCCAGGTGCAACGACAGACTGCATCTCAAAACGGAGAGTTTCCATTGCCCTGGACAAGGCATGTTTGTGCACACCCTTGGGTTCCTGTGGCTTCTGTTGGCGATGTAGGTAGAGGTGGGGCTCTGCTTGGTCAGCCTGCCGAGGAGCCAAAGCACAGAGCTCCGGCTGGTGGGCCCCTTTCTTCCCTTAGTTCCCCAACTTGCCTCTCCCCAGCTCAACACACACCAGCCAATCCCCTGATCTTGCTCCTACGCTTTCCTTACGCTGATGTAACTTATAAATGAAGATAGTGGCTCTCGGAGAGACTAGATGACTGGACCAAAGTCACACAACTTGCAATTTGAAAATGGTGTTTAAGCACAAGATGGGGTCCTTCCTACTGCTCTGTCTGCCTGAAAAACATAACCAAATAAAGCTACAAATTAGAGCTTGATTTCGAATTTTATGTCACAAAATGGGGCTTGATTTCTTATGTTTTCATCTTCATATGCTATTTAGATTTCAAAAAAATGGTGAAGAAAATGTTAGTAGCATAGCACTAACTTAAAAGCATGTCAGATTTCTCTGGAAGACTCTCTCCTGACTACAAGCTTTAACAGTACTAGGAGGTGCTATGCAAGCTGCCAAAGGAAGGAAGCCATCAACAGCCTTCCAAGATGTAGTGCCCATGAACCATAATGACCTGCGTGGCAAGATTTCCCTAAGGTGCATTGTGGGCACTTAAATCTCGGCGGTAGTCAATGTCTATCTAATTTGTCTTAAGGCACAATCAACAGAATGGAAATCCTGCCTAGTAATGGAAAGGAAACCTAGCCAACCATTGGGCTAGTGAGATGAACCATAGAGGAGAACCTGGTAGTGCCATTTACTAAACCAGTGTAAAATTCCTACCTGCCTTTGAGATACGTACTCCTTTACCCACAGAGAACGTAGCTCTCTCTTCTCATCAAAGAAGCTCCTGTTCGCAGCCGATGGAGACCATTAGAGAAACCACAGCTCAATGGGATGCAGGACAGCTGATGGCGGAGGCCCCAGCCCCACCTGATAAACCAACCCTCACACCTAAGACTCAGAAAACATAGCTGAAGAGGGGGCAGAAAGAGCGTAAGGACCAGGAAGTCTGCTTTGAGGTCGTCAGGAAAGCTATACCTATGATACCTCCACGGTACAGCTGCCTAAAATAAAATCTCACCAATGACAACACCAATGGACGTGCCTACACGGAAGGGGAAATCCCGTGGGGCCTGACCTCTACGCAAAGAACTAAGGGCAACTAAAAACTGCAGAGAGAGGAAGAACTCCTTTTCCCTAGGGAGGTGCCCCATACCTGGTTTTCCAATACCAAGCAGTAAGTCCAGAAATCATACACATATAAGCAATAATAAATAGAATCAGGTTATGTGCTTATGTATTTATGCACATTTATATGAAACAATAATAACTAATGAAAAAGAGGCCTTAAATTTGCAAGGGAACAATGTGGGAAGTGGAAGGGACTGGGGAGGAAAGAGGACAATCATGACATTATATTTTAATTTTTTTCAATTGCAAAAATAATTTGATTTTTAAAAGTATGTCCGATTTAGAATTAATACATTGTAAAAAAAAAAAAAGACAAAAAAATTTGAGGAAATTTTTTTTCCAGCATTCAAATGCTATCACCAGTTTAGCAGGAAATGCATTGGTCATCGATGACCCCTAGGCACTAATCATATTGTGACAGACAACTTGAAGCTCAGAGTGCTTCGCTTTAATCATCCCAGTGTAGCCAATATTTGTGCTGCAACCACACGTGTTTGTCCATTTCCATCACAGGGTGGTTACAGAAACAGCAGACCCACAGAAAAGCAATTCAGATAGTCCGTGGGGTATCAAACATGACTGGAATTTGCAGCTCATTTTTGAAATTTACAATAAATAACAGCCTATTGTTTTTAATTTTGTGCTACCGGCCTTTTAGGTCAGTATTGTTTACCTGAAGACTCTGCGTGTGTACAGGTGGACACACATACACACATGTAGTTTTTGAAGAGCCTGTTAAACATCTGCCAACACATTGGCAATCCAATTTCAAATTCGGTTTTAGAGATAGTGGGGAGACAGGCCTACAGAGACAGGCAAGCGATTACGGGATGGGTTTATTTCATGAGCGTGCTGCTCGAGAATCTGGAGTGTGGGGGCCTGGGAAATGGCCTGGCAGGTGAAGCTACTTGCCACCATGCATGATAACCTTTTCAATCCCCAGTTCCCACGGGCTGTCCTCTGACCTCCACGCATGCATCCATGCCATGACACTCACACACCAACACACATACACATAGCTTACTTGCACACAAATGAATAAATAAAAATACAATAAAAATAAATTTTTAAAAAAGAAAATTGGGGGCTGGAGAGATGGCTCAGAGGTTAAGAGCATTGCCTGCTCTTCCAAAGGTCCTGAGTTCAATTCCCAGCAACCACATGGCGGCTCACAACCATCTTTAATGGGGTCTGGTGCCCTCTTCTGGGCACACGGACAGAATATTGTTACATAATAAGTAAATAAATATATTTAAGAAAAAAAGAAAAAAAGAAATTTATCCCTCCTTTAAAAAAAAAAAGAAAAGAAAAGAAAATTGGAGGCTTCCAGAGTACAGACCAGGGATTTCCTTTTATTTATAGTAATGGTAACTTATATTTGTAGTAGGTGATTCTGGCCCTAACTTCTCCACACTTATCATGAGTTCTCTGTCTCTATCACACACACACACACACACACACACACACACACACGGTGGGGGGGGGGGTACGCTACTGCTTCTGTGAGGACTCGAAACGCCAGTGAGCTCCTCTCTGTAGCTCAGCGTTGTCTGAGATCCTGGATGGTTTCCCTGCTGCTGAGAAGAGTTGATTTCTAGGTTTTCTAATGCTTCTTCAATGAGACTTCCAACAGCTAGAACCCCAGCAGAGCCCTTGGTGACATGCTCTGGACCTGCATGGCACTCGGGGTATAAAAAGGGATTTTAGCAGCTCGTTTGGAAAACGGGAGAAACCTATCAAGATTATGGCCAGGTTGGCACAACCTTGGGACACCACTTGCCTGGTCTCTCACTGTTCTCCGTGCTGGGCTGTTTCCTTTGCCAGGAATCCTCAGTTGACAGCTATTCACTGTTACAAGGACAGCTACAACGCTATCGACCAGCATTTGTGCTGAGCGGTTCCCTTGGCTCCTCCACACTGTGCCTCGGGCTTTGTTACCTGGCTGCTCTAGGGCTTCATACCCCCTGCTTTCCTGCTGGTCTTTGCTTGGACTGAACTTTAGAATGGGGTGTGTGGGCTGGAGTGGGGACAGGTTTGAGGAGGCTATCACGATCGTATCCTCCATGGAGGCTGCAGTGTATACCGTATCACACCATGAGACCTGTGAGCCCAGCCTTGAGAGACTCCTTTGCTAATGGCCTTTATCCGTTCCCCCCTTTATTGTCTCCTTTCCACTTCTCAGCCACCGTATTTGACTGATCTGCTACCTGTCCACAGTGTGCCTAACACATGCCGGGCTCTTCTCCATATTTTATTTTATGTTCATCATCCCATCCGGTCATCCCAACGGGCCTGGGAAGGAACATCAGCATTGGCCTGGTTTACAAATGAGGAAACTGAGGCCCAGTGTGGCCACTTCCTTGCCTAGTCCATAGGGCCAGGCAGTGCATCTCCCGACACTGATGTATTTGGACATGCAGGGAAGCTGTGACATTTCCCGCCCCACCCCTGGCGGTATGCAGCAGCACATGCCAGCAGGCTGCAGAAAGTATGAAAGGGATGACCCTGCATCCCCACTGAGGTCCCAGAGCCTCACTATCACCCTGCCCTTAGTGCTTGCTCACTGTGGAACAGCCCCCCGCCCCTGCGCGCTTCTAGCAAGGCTAGAGAAGTAAGGTTAAGGCCATGTGGTAAAGGGCCTTGAAGAACAACCTGAAGCTTTGTCTGGAAAATCCCCAGGAGCTACTGAGGATGCCTACGTGATGCAGTAAATGCCAGCACCGAGGGAGTGGCATGGGTTGGTATTAGCCTCCTTCCTCAAGAAACCCAGCCAGCTTTCCCCAACGCTCTCCAGGCGCGCATATAATGCCAGGCAAAAACCATGCAACCTCCGGCCCTGCTCCACCAGTCGGGAGCCACTCTTGGCCCTCTGTGCAAAAATTGAGCCCCAGCCAGAGGCTGTTGTCTCGCTGTGCCACAAAGCCCACTTTTTAAGTGTGTAAATGTTCATCCTCTGTGTATGCAGTTCTTTCAGACCTGAAGGAAGAGGGGCTCCATGAGGTGATAGCCACGGAAGCGCAGAGAGTGTGCAGGCAGCTGACCCAGGGGGTACACTGGTGTGCTCGGTTCTCTAACATGGCCTAATGAAACGACCACTGAAAGAGTCAAGAATACCTCAGTCTAAAGAGCCGAGTGACACCCCTGGACAGCGTGAGAACACAGGGGCATCAATCACCTTTTTGAGAGATCCGTCCCTCTGTACAGAAACAAGAAAAGCAGGCCTCTGGGGATGCTGAGCATTTCTCTGCTGTGTCGTGACGGCTCCAGGCAGAGCGAGGCGTCACTGTCCTCCCTGGAGCTGGTGACACGTTGACGTAAATATCCTCCATGGTAGCTTTCATGGTAAATCAGATTTTCCAGAAGTCAAAGATCAAAGGCAGCAGGAGAGACGACAGTTTATTTTCTCATGTGAGTCATGGCTGAGATCACCAAACACAGAGTTCAGCCAATGTTGTGAGCAGCGATGACGGCGCTGAGACATGATTACGGCTTTCTGGTGTGATGTTTAATTCAAACTTTCCATCTGATCAAGGGTATGGTCACTACCGGTGACAGTGTGAATTACCCACCACCCACAAATTCTTCCTCTGGGAATTGATCCTAAAGCACTCTTAAATATGTAAGCTAAAACTAAGCTACAGAGATAATCTCCACGCAGCTCTTTAGTAGTGCAAACACTCAGAAACAACTTAAATTCCCCCCAAAAGAAGGGAGTTAGCTAAAGACAGCATCATCATGAATAGGCTACCGCTATGGTCCACATTGCCATGAATGTGCATGCCATACATAGGTACACACAAGGACTCGTGCATTTGTATAGTATGCTCTAGCACAGTGTGGGAATAATCTGCTATTCCCTTTAATAATATGGGTGAATGATATTATTAGCATGTCAGAGGTTCTTTTGCCACCTGTCATTATGAACCTAAACCACATTTTTGATGAAGAAATTATTCCAACAGACCCAGACCCATCCACTATAGCACTTAACTGTGTAACTGAGTAATTGCTCCAGATTCCAATCCACACCATCTGCATCGCCCTGCCCCTTATGCTTAGATGGATCACTATTAAAGTTCCATCACTATATGTGCCCAGTGGATGAATCCCCTAAGTCTTTTCCCCGGCCCACCCCAGGCCCAGACCCAACTAGGAGTCCAACCTCCGTGCACACACCTGTGATAGTCAGTCCAGATCTTGCTTGCATCCCTCCGTGCCCAGACTGTACCCACACATGCTCTCATAGTGAGCATGCTCACACCGCCCTTCTTGCTCAGACCTAGTGGGGAGTCACACTCCCATGCACTACCCGTGAATCTGCCCCAGAGCCCTGGCCATTGCTGCCCTGCTGTGCTTAGACCAAATGCAGAGCCACATCTGCAGGCTTTCCCAGTCACTGCTAAATCAGACTCAGCTCAGTATCTCCAATGAAAAATTAACACAGAATACCCAAAGGGCTGACCTACAAACCTTCATTTCTCATCTGAAATCCACCAAGTTTGAGAAATGGCAAAACGCCCACTCAACAGAGGCAGCCAGATTGTCATTTTAGACACACAGCCAATGTAGCAAGCCCATATGCACACATCATATCAAACAAAACACAATAGGAAAGACTTCTTCAATGACAATTACCTAGATGAACTCCAGGATATAGAATTTAAAAGAAAAATTATAAATATGATCAAAGAATTCAAGAATTTGACTTTTACCAGGAATTTATTCCTCTTTTCTTTAAGTTCAAAGAAAACACAAATGCAGCTGAATGAAATGGTGGAGACTGGATTAGTTACTGTTCTGTTGCTATGAAAAGATACTATGACCAAAAAGCAACCTAGACAGCAACGAGTTTGCTTTGGCTTTAGAGTTATGAAGGGGAAAAGTCCCTAATAGAGGAGGAGGCCTGTATGGCATCAGGCATCCAGAGCAAGGAGATTAGAGAAAAGACATCTTCAACCACAAACATAAGCAGAGAGAGCAAAGTGAGGCAAGGCCATAAACTCTCAAAGCAAACCCCACTGGTACACTTCCTCCAGCAAGGCTCCACCCTCTAAGGTTCCATAACCTCCCCAAACAGCACCACCAACTCAGGGTGAAAGAGATGAATAAGTTCAACCATGAGATCACAGAAAGACAGACGAACTGTCTTTTCAGTACTGTTAAGTACTGAAACAAAAATAGAGCTAAGAACACACACTGTAATCAAACAACAACAAAGTGATAGCCATCAGCACACACTTCTCAGAGACAACTTTAAAGAGCAGTGGTCTCACCTCCCCAAACAAAAAGCACAGATCTGTTGACTGGATTGAGAAACAAAATCCATCTTTTTGTTGTCTTCAAGAAACGAAGAAGAAGAAGAAGGAGGAGGAGGAGAAGGAGAAGGAGAAATTCATTTGACCTTCAAGGATAAGGATCAACTCAGAGTGAAAGGATAAGTAAATGGCAGCTGTGGAAAGTGGGCATTACTATCATAATATCTGACAAAATAGACTTTGATCCAAAAATTACTCAGAAGAGTAAAAACTTTTCATTCTGATCAAGGAAACCATTAGCCAAGAAGACATCACAATCCTAAACATCAATGCACCAAAGTCTGGCACACCCAATTTAATAAAAATCATACAGCTAGACTTCAGGACACAGATTAACCCCAAATCAGTAACATTAGGATTTCAATACTCTACTCTCTCCAGTAAACAGGGCATCTAGACAAAAAAAATAATGGAGAAACATCAGAATTAAATATCATCCATGAAATGGATCTAGCAGATAGCTACAGAACATTCTGCCCATCACCAAAGAATACACAGACTCAGCAGCCTGTGGAAGTTTTTCTAAAATATACCACATATTGGGACACACACACACAAAAAAAATCCCCAAACAGAAAAATTTATAACGACATGTATTTTATGTGACCATAATACAATAAAGCTTTAAATCAACAACAAAAGAATGTCTAGAAAACACACAAACTCAAGAAGATTAAACAGCACATCAAAGAAGAAATCAAGAAGGAGTATTTTTGAATTCTTAGAAATAAATGAATCAATCTAAGAGCTGGTTCTTTGAAAACGTAAGCAAGATTGATAGACCCTTAGCTGGATTAACAAAATGAAAGACAGAGGAGACCCAAATAAACAAAAATCTGAGGCAAAGAGGGAAACATCACAGCAAACACCAACACATTCAGAATATTGCAAGAATACTTTTAAAACTTATTCTTCATTATGCTGAGTGAGGAAACCTAGACCCAGAAAGACAAATGCTGCACATTCTTTCTTATGTGTGCATCATAGCTCCAGATCGTTAGATCTGAATATCTAACCCGTAGTAACTGCAGAAGCCAGTGAGTGGGAAAGGGCTATGTAGGGCGGGGTGCAGAGGAACTCTAGAGACAGGGGAGATGGGACATGGACACTGTGACAGGGCAAAGAGTGAGACTGCAGGGGAAGGAGAGACAAATAACACAAAAGATGTTCGGGAAAGCCGTAAGGAAACGTATTTTTGAGACAGGTTCTGTGTATCCTTGGCTGTCTTTGAACTCACAGAGATCCGCCTGCCTCTGCCTCCCTGGTGCTGGGATTAAAGGCGTGGCCACCACCACAAGGCCCATCTTGTTTTATTACCCTGTGTGGTGTAATAACACACACACACACCATCATCATCATCATCTATATATAGGGGTGTATGTATACATACATATGTGTGTGTGTGTGTGTGTGTGTGTGTGTGTGTGTGTGTGTGTTATTACACCACACAGGGTAGTAATGTTCCTCTCAAGAGCCACAGACATCTAAAACCCCAGTACCAAGCGTGGGAAATCTCCCTTCAAGTTGTTGGTTAGGGTTAGTCTGGGAGATATCTAAAACAATATAGGCTATTGCCATTGCCCTGTTTGCCCCCAAAAACTTGGAGGTAAAACTCTATTGCTGAAGACAGCACAAACTTCAGTCACAGGTCTAACCCTAACCCCAACTGAGCTGGAATTGATGGGGACTGGCTCCCATAGTATCAGAAGGTCTTCTGTAAGATGCCAAGAGAGAGAAGCAATCAATAATCCTGCCCATCTGTGAAACCTATGAACCAGAACAATGAGTGGCCTGGCAAGACATCCCCAGTGGCTGAATAGTGGCACTTGGAAGAATCCAATGGCTAAAACTGGACCTTGCCAGATAGAAGGGGACTCGTGTTTGGTACTGTAAACCTAGCCAAGGATCCATGGCCAGAGAGGCTACAGAATCTAGAGAAGAACCTGCTATTGTCTTTCCCTAACTCACGATAGTTTCTCTAAACACTTAAACTAGTATCCACCAGTAAGTGTAGCTCTCGCCCCTCAACAAAAAAAGTTCCCTCTGTAAAAAGTGGGGGCTCCTACAGAGCTCTTCAGCTGGTCAAAATACAGAGAATAAGTGACGATGGGGTGCTCAGCCCATCCTCATCTACAGCACAACCCTAAACTTAGCTCAGGGAGCATCATGGCAAAGGGGACAGGAAGATTGTAAGAGCCAGGGCAGCAGGATGCTATCTATGTATCAGGCTTTTTCTTTTGGGTCACCAACCAGCTCCCAAATCATGACACAGAGACTTAATATTACTTATGATGCTCAGTTTTGTCTTATGCTTGTCCAAACTCTCTCTTTTAACTTAAAGTGTCCTGTTTCTTTCATCTATGTTTTGCCTCAGAGCAAAAATTGCCTTTCTGCCTGCCTGCCTTCCTTCCTTCTTTCTTTCTTTCTTTCTTTCTTTCTTTCTTTCTTTCTTTCTTTCTTTCTTTCTTTCTTTCTTTCTTTTTCTTTCTATATGTTCTATTCCATGGCTGGCTGGCAGCTACCAGTCTTCTGGCCCCGGGTATGTCCCTCTCTTTCTCCCTCATTCTCTTCTCTCTTTCTCTCTCTTTCTCTCTCTCTCTCCTCTTTCCCTCTCCCCTCTCTCTCCCCTAGATTTCTCTTCCTACTTATTCTTCCTGCTTGCCAACCCTGCTATTTCATCTCCTACCTAGCTATTGGCCACTCAGCTCTTTATTAGACCAATCAGGTGCCTTAGACAGGCACCGTAAAACAGCAACACATTTTACATAGTTAAACAAATGAACCCTAAACAAAAGCAACACATCTTTACATAATTAAAAAGGCAGCAGAAACAAATGTAACACACCTTTACACAGCTAAAGTAATATTCCAGAGCACAAACAAATGTAACACATCCTTACATGGTTAAATATTCTTAAACAATGCTACCTGTGAGATAGTGTCTTTTAGACATGACAGGGTTGTTGCACCCCTGAAATCTCAATAGTATAGTTGCCAAAACAAGACCTGCACAATGACAACACTAGTTGACATGGCAATGTAAATGGGGAATGTTTCACAGGCCTCCATCCTTAAATGATGAGCTACAGGCAGTCAGTGGCTGCTTTGGGAGGAAGAATCAGCTTTCTCCAGGGACCTTGATATATTATCCATTCCTAAGTGATCAGCCCCAAACACATGTACATACAAGAAACACTAAATGGACTCAGTAGGCTCTCTGTGTGCATGTGTGCGAGCACATGCATGCTTGTGCCTGCACGTGTGTGTTTATATAACAGGAACTATAGGAGAGGAGGTCATGAATTCAAGAGACAAGGTGGGAACAAGGGAGAAGTTGGAGGTGGAAGTGGGGAGGTGAGGATAATGTAAATATAGTACTCACGTGTTAGATGCTCAAAAACATGAAAATTTTAAACTGAGAAAAAGAAAGAAGTTAGGCAGGGCATAACAGGAGAGCGCTACTGTTCCCAAACACCATGACCCTAACTGTCCCTCTTCTCCCAGCTCCTGCCCTTGGTGCAGTGTAGCCCTGACTCACTAGGATACACTGTGGTAAACTTTGGAGGCACAAACGTGATGCTACAGTCTGTAGCCTCGAGGGACTCGGGGAGTACAGTTACACTTCAACAGAAGCTCAGCAGATGCTGCAAGGAAATCCCTAGGTTCGGAACTCTCCTGGGTGCCCCAGAAACAAGACACTCTATTAAAGCACTTTTCAAGACATCACTTCCAAATGAAGGCTACCGGATTGGAGCCTCTCAGCTGAGGAAAACTGCTCGCCACGAGTGTGAAGGGCATCCACGATAACTGAGGAGACGAGACGGTCTTCTGACCTCCTTAAGGCAGACATGCGTGGGGGCAATGCGGCAGCTGTCCTCCAGAGTAGCTTCCCAGAGTACTTCCCTCCCATAGAATATCAATCACATTGGATTAGAGGATGGACTTTTCACTTTCCCTCGGTACTAGTCAAGTCCTATGGGCTGAGCTGTTAGTGCAACAGTATGCTGCCCCCTCCTGTTCGTCTGTATTACTACACCCTGTTGTAAGGGGTTGGGGAGGAACAGAGGGAGAGCTGAGGGAAAAAAGAAATAAACTGGACATTAGTACTGGACATTAGTTGAAACTGCCAAAAACATACAAATAGCTGTCGTATAAGCTATCAAATGTAACCCATTATTCTTTTTTCCTCCAAGAATAAAAGGGTAAATTTTGGCTAGGATAATAGCTAATAATGAGCACAATATTAGATTCATTGCATATACTGCATCATTTGATTCTCCCAACATCTTAAAAAGTACTAGTTTCTTTGAGCTAGTATCCAGTTCAAAGGATGAAGACATGAAATATCTCATCAGAGGGAGAAAAAAAGCCAACGGCATGTGATAGGCACAAAGAAGAATGCTGGAACACAGGACCACATGACAATGGCGAGGACAACGCTTGGTGTTTTATTGGCTGTTGTTAGTCATGTCTGACTGGATTAAGGAAATGCAGGTTAGAATGACAGAGATTCTATCTCACTCCTGTTGGAGTGGCTGCCGTCAAGAAAACAAGCAATAGGTGTTGGTTGAGGATGTGGAACAAAGAGAACCCTCATCAACTCCCAGGGAAACAAATGCCCTAAGGAAACTAGTGTAGGGATTCTCAAAAAGTGAAAAGTAGAACTGTCTGTGACCCAGCTCTCTTAGTCTTGGGCATATACACAAAGGAGTCTATCTCCTGCTGCAGAGATATTTGCGTAAGCATATCCATTTGCTATCCACATTCACTGCTGCTCTGCTCACAACAGCCAGGAGCTGGAATCAGTCCAGATGTCCACGAAGCAATGACGATGTGGTGTGTGTGTGCACAACAGAATTTTTCTCAGCTGTAAAGAAAACATGAAATTTGCAGGTAAATGAATGGAACCGGTCCCCTCCCTCATTGTAGACACTAGTTTCAAATTTTAAATGTTGGGCTGGAGAGATGGCTCAGTGGATAAGAGCACTGACTGCTCTTCCAGAGGTCCTGAGTTCAAATCCCAGCACCCACATGGCAGCTCACAACTGTCTGTAAGTCTAGTTCTAGGGCATCTGACCCTCACACCAATGAACATAAAATAATAATAATAAAATAAAATTTTTTAAAAAGTTACAATGAAACCCTGTCTCAAAAAACCAAAAAAGAAAATAAGAAATCAAATTTTAAATGTATGTGTGAATTTGGCATGTCTGCAGAAATCAGAAAATTAGAAAGGTCCCATGGGGGTGGAATAGGCCTTGAGGGTAGGGGATAGTGAAACACAGGGGATGTGAAAGCAGAGGTGGGCGTACTGGTGGTTAAAGGGTTAAGTCGAGTGTCTTAGTCACTTTTCTATTTCTGTGATAAGATACCACGACCAAGACAGCTTATAAACTAGAACACTTACCTTGGGGCTCACAGTTTCAGAGTCCGTCCCTATCATGGCAAAGAGTGTGACGGCAGGCATAGGCTGGAGCAGTGGCTGAGAGCTACATCCTGATCCATCCACACAAGGCAGAGAGCGCCCTTCAGGAAGTGGTGGACATAAATAATTCAAGTCTAGACTTGGAGACATGAAGGCATTTGAGGGAAAATTGGAAATTTTTATAGAATCTTAGTGAACAATTAAATTTGCAGCTAGAAGCCAGAAGGTGTCAAAGATGACTTTTTCAATTAGACAATTCATAGGTTCTCTTTCCCAGCACCAGGGAAGGAGCAAGTTGGAAGTGGGGGAAAATATGAGTTTATTTAAGGAAAAAATGTTACATTCTCAAAAAACACTAAGTAGAAAAGTGGAGTGTGCAGTTTGATGACCAAGTCTGTACCTCTCAAGTCAGAGCAAAGCTAGGGGTTCACATATGGATCCTCCAAATCCAGACAGCAAGTGTGTTATTGGGAAGATGGACTGATTAAGGGAAAGGCATGGGAGTGAGAGAGAAGGGAGCCCAAGGATGAGATAAGATGGCGAAGCGAGGCCCACTTAGATGTGGGAAGAAAGATATGCCAGGAGGGAGATTCAGAGAGACAGAATAGCCTAGTAACAAAGAGCTCAGCAGCCAGAGCCTTTGGGCTCCATTGCAGTCCCTCCCCCGCGCCTGTGTAGGCACTATTATTATTACATTTATTTATTCTTTGTACATGTATACATGTGCATTGGCGAGTGGAGATCAGAGGAGAGCTTGTGAGGGTCAATTCTCTCCTTCCACCATGTGGGTCCCAGAGATCCGATTCAGGTTGTGAGCCTTGCAGCAAACACATTAGCCACTGAACCATCTTGTCATCCCAAGCTCATATATTTCTGAGTGCAATGCTGGTGCTCTCCGAACCTCAGTTCCCTCGTCTGTAAAATGAAGAAAAATGAAGTTATAAGGCTGAGGAAGAAAGTGTACGGAAAGGTTGAACTTTGGATAGAAGCACTTTACAGGTGTAGGATTCCAAAGCCACACTGACTGGTGTTATTGAGTAGGCCCCATTCTTTGTCATATACAAATGAGCAATTCTTGACTTGAAGGAGGTCTCCATAGGCTGCATGTTTGTGTCCCTTCTGCAAATGTATATGTGAATATCCTACCCCCACCATATGACAATGGAATCAGATTCCATCACTCCAAACCATAAAGGACTGACACACATGGTCAAAGTCCCTCCCTCCTACTTCCTGTGGGTCTCTATCCATCTTCTAGACTCCCTCTGATTCTTCATGATTCTGTCAGCTGGTTGCTGGCTTCACCTCCTGACCCACAGACAATTTTATTTAATGAAAACACAAACTCGGGGTTCACAGCTATGAGCACTAGTTGTTCTTCCGGATGACCTGGGTTTGATTCCTGGAACCCATATAACTGCTCAAGACTTTTTGTAACTCCAGTTCCAGGGGATCTGAAGCCATCTCCTGGCCTCTGTGGACACCATGTACACACGTGATGCACACACACACGAACAGACATGTTGACTGAGTCTTCTATCCCACCAGGTCCCCCAGCAGTTCAGTCCCAAAGAAATCACACAGAGGTCTACATTACTTATAAACTGATTGGCCCATTAGCTCAGGCTTTTTATTAACTCTTATAACTTATATTAGCCCATTGTTCTTATCTGTGTTAGCCACGAGGCTCAGTACCTTTTTCAGCAGGGCAGTCACATCTTGCTTCTTCTGTGGCAGGGCCAGGAATGCAGAGGAATGGGCTTCCTTCTTCCTTCTGTTCTCATTGACCCGCCTCTACTTCCTGTCTGGTTGTCCCGCCTATACTTCCTGCCTGGCTACTGGCCAATCAGCATTTATTTAAAATATAATTGACATAATATAGACATTTGTCCCACACCACAGACAAACAGACAAAACCACATATACATAAAACATATAGATCTTATAAATTAATAAATAAAATCCTCACTAAAATGATTTAAAAGCTATAAAAAATTTATACTGCATATAGCTCCAGGTAGTCAAAAGCAGTGAAATCTGTTGCAGGGGATGTTTAAGGACAGAGTTTTGTGTAGCTTTCCAGAAATCCCACTGGAGTCAGCAAAGAAGTGAGGACTGGGCACTTAGCAAACCAAAAGGGATGGGTTACGCCCTTTTGTCTAGTAATTTCTGTGCCTGTGAAAAAGACCACGACCAAGGCAACTGATAGGAAGACAGTAAACCGGACCCAGACAGTACCTCTGTGCTCTTTATCTGAGGTATACGTAGGTTTTTTTAAATGGTAACTGAGGATCTGAACAAATTCTCTTACAATTTGGAGTGGGCTAACAGCAGAAAATGAGGGTCAGTTCCAACCAAGAGTGGGAAAGGGGGCTGGTGGACCCACCATGAAGCCAATGGAGAGCCTGCTGGGCTGTGTTTTAAACACAAGGGTTACATAGACAGGCGAAGCCCTGCTGTAGCTTCAAATCATGGGAATCACCAAAATAGAGCTGGGTAGATTCTATATTCTTTCTTATTATAAGTACGCCTACATGCCTTCCTAAGCAAGTGTAATTCTCTCCAGAGGAAGATTATATAATCTTCAACCTCAGTTTATCACCAGAAGCAGGAAATGCAGCAAAAGGTTGCTGCAGTGTGGCCCAAGGAGTCTGGGGGTGGGCGAGGCTGCTGCTTGGTGCAGTCAACCTGACCAGAACAAGGTTCAAGACTGAGCGGAGCAAACTTAGCAAGCTTATTAATTAGACAGAAAGAAAAGGCCTCCACAAAGAAAGCCAAGTATGGGTGTTAGGAGAGGCAGCACCAGGTGCCTCACAAGTGGCAGGCGGCATGCTTTGGGGCTGCAGCCAAGTGGGAAAAAGCCTGTTTCTTATCCTCGGCTTCAGCCTCGAAAGACTTTTTACACACTGTGCAGGCCCCTAGGTGAAGAAGGGAGTTCTAGTGGGCACAAACCGCTCAAAAGGGTTTAGCCATAAACAGGTCACAAGGAGGATAGAAAAAAGGCCAAGTTCACAAATCATTAACAGCCTTGCTTGGGAAGGGTGTCAGAAACAGGGGCACAGTGCTTCTGCAGCCTGGTCGGTCAGTTATGTCAGAATTCCTGGGTGTCAACCAGGTAGAGGTGAAAATCTGGCAAGGCGAGTGAGAGGGCCCTTTGCTCTTGGGTGTCCCCTCTGTTTCCTGATTATGCTGACCTGAAATGTTTTCCGTAAGTTTTTAAATAACATCCAGTGTGTAACATAAAAACATTAATCAAGCCAGGCAGTGGTGGCGCACACCTTTAATCCCAGCACTCGGGAGGCAGAGGCAGGCGGATCTCTGTGAGTTTGAGGTCAGCCTGGTCTACAGGAGCTAATTCCAGGACAGGTACCAAAAACTACAGAGGAACCCTGTCTCGAAAATCCAAAAAAAAAAAATTAATCAAATCAAATATGTATGGCGATAAGGCTACATGAACAAGAACAAAACCTAGCAGGAAAATAAACAACGAAACAGGGCTAGAAGATCCCGGATACAGTAGCTATCAGACACAGCCTCAAGGTCTAGTGCGGACGTAACCAGCTCTCTGGAAATCCAGTGGGTTTTGTCTTGTAAACTCAGACAGGACAGCTCATGACTTAGCTCACGATACCTGTGGCCAGCTGCCGAGGTCACGAGATCTTCTTGACATTCAGCTGGATGGCAGTGTTCAGTCGAAGGGCCCTCTGCTGCAAACACTTGTCTCTGCTCCGCATGGCTCCCATCCCCCAAGGATGAGCCCAGGCTGTTACATGACGTTCACAGGCGAGCCTCCCTCTGCACGGGTGCTTTCCGGCTCGTTTGTGATCTGCTAGTGCCAGTTTCACCACAGCAGATGTAAGCAGAGGAGATGTGAGGGGAGAAGTCGCAAAGTTCTACCACAAAGGAGTATACGGAAGGGAGGAGGGGCATCTGTGATGGTCTCCCCAAGGGCTCTTGGAAACCTCTAGGGGTGTCTCTCCCAGAAAGTCTGTCTGTCCAGAATGGCACATTGCTCCAAAGACAATACATCCATCTTTAAAAGGAACAGCTGCTTCCACTAGGTGCCACGCGTGTGCTCCCATGAAATGCCACGCCCTGGAGGAAAGAGGCCTGGGATTCCAGAACTGTGAGGTGGTACACTGACTGGGCCTGGCCTAGTCAACCAAGGCAGCTGACATGGTGGGCATAGAGTAGCATGTTCTATGACCACTTACCAACCAGGAGAACGGTCTCATCCTATGTTGAAGTCTCAGAATGGCAGCCTGTGTGGATAGCATTGCAGCAGCCAGGCAAGTAAGGACTTACATGTTCCATTGAAAAAAAAAAAAGTCTGATGATATTGCCACACAGCTTATGGGGGCATTTAGCTTAACATATACATGGTTAATATTCAGTCATGAATATAGAAAAAAGGCCTAGTTCACAAATCATTAACAGCCTTGCTTGGGAAGAGTGTCGTGCATGTATAAAATGTATATAAAATGTGTCAAGTTGTAGACCTGTAAACTGTATACATCTCTACCTATCTAAGTTACATCTTAAAATTCTGGTGGTGTGAGAAGTCCTTCTGTGTATGTGATGCTTTTATTGGTTGATGAATAAAAAATCTGCTTTGGCCTATGATAGGACAGAATAGAGCTAGGCAGGGAAAACTAAACTGAATGCTGGGAGAAAGAAGGTGGGATCAGCGAGAAGCCACATAGCCCCACTAGAGACAGATGCTGGATGGAACCTTGCCAGTAAGCCACAGCCACGTGGTGACACACAGATTAATAGAAATGGGTTAAATTAAGATGTAAGAGCTAACAAGTAAGAAGCTAGAGCTAATAGGCCAAACAGTGATTCAATTAATACAGTTTCTGTGTGGTTATTTCAGGGCTGAGCAGCTGGGAACAAACAAGTGACCTCCCTTCAGCATTCTGGGTTAAGTTTAAGGTCTCAAATAAAGGGTGTTTCTTTCTCTGACTCTGAGTTCAGAGTCAGGGTGCTCGGTGATTGGTTAGTTTTCTGCTCCAGTTGTCCCTTTTACCTTACACTTATTCTTTGTGCATATGGGTCCATCTGATAAACTCTTTTTCTCTGTTCAGGTCCACGTCTTCCTTTGGAAATGTATCCTTTTCTAATAAGCTGCCCCTGTCTCTGCTACTGTCCACACATCACTGTCCAATTCCTTGTTCTGGGAGAGAAGGAACCTGTAAGCCTTCCAGAGATGCCCAGTGAACCTGATATCCTCTGCTATCCGTCACCTCTCTGATAAAAGAATCCCTGCTCATAAACTCTACACCCATCTCCTACACAGACTCTATTCTCATCCCATAGTGCTTACAACACGCTGATTTTGTAATTGTCATGTGGCCTCTTTTCAGCGAAGGGACTTGTGAATGCCAGTGGAAATCTTGCTTTGCTAGTTCCCAGAAGCTGAGAACCGTACCAGTGGTCTAACCCTCAACAACTACTTTTAAGCAAACAAATCACAACTCAGCGTTCTTAGTCCATGAATGAGTACAATATCCTGGAAGAGGGAAGGAGGAGAAAGGATGATCCTGGAGTCGTCAGCATCAGCCAGGATAAAGAGCATCTATTTCTTGGTGACTGCAGAGACAAAACCCAAAGATAACAAACAGAGTTAGGCTTTCAGATCAAAGGAGCTGAGGATGAATCTGGGCTTGACAATCAGAACTAGAGACAAGGTATGACTCCAGGAACAGAAAGCAAATGGATGCAGGGAGTCAGAAAGTGGAAGAAGACTACTAATTCCTTTCCCTCTCGACCCTCCCAGGCAGTCTCCAACGCAGTATCAAGAACAAAGACACAGCAGATGTCACTGCTAATCAAGAGGCAGATGCAGCCTTCCCAAAATCACCTTCTGAATGGAGCTGGTGGGAAACAGAGGCTCTGATGTTTACAAAGATGCCCTTCTTAGGCTAGTGCAGCCAGACACATTCTTCAGTAACTGGCTGTGGGCAAAGCTGTGGTTCTTTAATATTCCTCTTCCACTGTGAATCAGTGCAAGGCTTAACGAAAAACATTCTGAGGAAATGCGCCTTCTTCACGAACTGCTAAGAAATATCTAGGAAACTACTAAGAAAAGCCCAGATATCAGGCATAAGAAAGCCCCTTTCTAGCTGTTATCAGAGACCCCCCAAAAAACTATAGGCCACTGATGTTGCCTTTTAGCTGCCTCTCAGAGGTTGGAAATAAGTCATTAGAGAGACCATCTGCTTCAGACACAGCTCTGGAGGACCCCAGCCTGATCTGCCTAGAAAGCCTCCTCTCTGAGGACTAGATTTTATAACACTGATAGGTGCTATGCAAGCTTCCAAGCAAGAAAGCAACCAGCAGTCCCACCCAGCTGTGATGCTGCGAACCACACGAAGATGAGCACGGAGTGAGAACCTGTAGGGTGCAATAGTGTCACTCATTTCCTCATGGTAACCAAGAGTTCTCCAATTGGACTTAAGGCCCGATCAGTAGGAGAAAAGCCATTGCTGGTACTGAAACTAGCTAACCACCCGGGGCTAGTCAGGTCATAGATCTTAGAGAAGAATCTATTACTGCTACTTTATTAACCCAGCATAATTACTAATTGCAGTCTAAACGCTCATGCTTATACCCACAGGTAAGAGTGGCTCTCACCCCCTTCCCTTTGCAACGGACAGAGATCATCACAGAAAACCACAACTGGTCAAAAAGAAGACAACAAGCGATTCTAAGTGGGCCCATCACCCAAAGGATACATCGACAACACAACTCCAGCACTTAAGGCTCAGCAAACATGGCAGAGGAGGGGGCAGAAAGGTCATTAAAGCCAAAGGACCAAGAAGTCACCGCAAGAATGTGTCTCATAAGAAATGACAAGGAAGCTACACCCATGATATCTCAACAATGTGGAAATAGCTACAGTATCCTGCACACCAATAAGAAACGGGAATTGTACAGAAATTAAAGTCTTGGCTTTCTCAAAGTACTGATATCGTGGCAGTAAATAGAAGGGAAAGCAAACAAGCACATGACAACAGAGAAAACAACTACATAATACTATATATTTGTGGCAGGGAAAATGTGGGTTCCAAAAATACATGTGGGTACTCATTTGAAGCTCTCAAGACATTACTTTCAGATCAATGAAGTTATCAGTATTTTCTAAACAGATTTTATGGATCTAAAGCAAAATAAATAAACCCGGGATCAGTTTTCCAAAAGGAAAAGTAAAAGAGTAACTAAGCAGAAAGGTATGTGACCGATTCTCCAGTGTGCGCATCAAGGAATGAAGGCTCGATCCCCTCAGCCAAGTAATTTGTCACAGCTCAAGTCCCGGATCCTAAGACACGGGAAATGGGGAGTGGAGAGTTCTAAATGACCCCTTCTCAGAATGACAGACAGTGGCATCAAGGGAAACAAGACCCTGATCCCTGTGGAAGGAGTCCCGGAAGGAGGCTGAACATATCCAAAAAGGAATACTCTTTACATGTGGCCTACAGTGGAACTGGGGAAACAGAGCAGTCACAGAAGCCATCCGGAGGCAGGCAGTCTTGACTAAGCACATCCACCCTGACCCCTGTCTCTCCCCACGGTGTGACTGTCCTCTGAGATCTCTGGAAGCAGAAACACAGCCGGATCCCTTTAAACAAGTCACTTCCCTACATAGAGGGCCAGTTGAATTTGAGGACCAGAGTGCTCTTATTAGGGTGTAAGCTCAGTTTAGGGTGTATAGCCCAGGCTCTAGGCTCACCCCTAGCACCCATTCCCAAAGTTCTAAAATTGTCTACAAAGGCCTTTTTCATCTTAAATCCCACGTATCTTATTTACTCCCTGGAGCATGAGTTCTAATAGTTCTTAATAATAAAAGCCCTGAGTCAGATACAGAGAGGTCAGAGAGACGAAGGAGCCAAGTCACAGTCACCTCACCTACTCAACTTCTCAGCGGGAAAACAGGCTTAGTTCCTGTTTCCTCCGGCCTTATCACTTCCTCTCTCCACCCAGCCATATCACTTCCTGTCTCTCTGTCCAGACCTCCAGACCTCTATGGTTAGCTAGTGACTAGCTCTGCCCTCTGATCGCCAGGCAAGCTTTATTTGTACAAACACGAGATCCCACATTTCCCCACCTCACCAGGTCTGGAGTGCCTTCCTGTCCTGGACCTGCTGCAGTGTTTTTCATGTCCCTGTCCACCCACATTTGACCCTTTCTCCAAAACCCCCGAAGTATTGAATAATTTGTGCCCCTCACTCTCTGATCTAAATCCTAATGCAAATCTTATCCAGCTATCTTGCTGAACCTTCCAGGGAGTTAAGTACTTTTGCCAGTTACTTAGGCAGTCTTCTTCCTACTGTCCTGGATCCGCATCCAACAGAGGCTTGGCTCAGAGTAGTGCTTAATAAATACAGTCTTGAATTAACAACCATAAAACATTGCTCCGTGAACTGACACACCTAACTTCTCATTCACTTTAGAGTCTTACTGGTTAAGACCCTTGCATGAAAGACTCTGGCTAGACTCCCATGGCCCACAGCTAAACTTCAATGTTAGGACAAGCGAGTAGGACATTCACACGAGACCATGTGTTCTTCTGTGGGACAGGAATTATCTATAGGAACAACTCCTCAAGAAGGGTTATTCTGACAGTATGTTAAAAAGAAACAAAACAGGGCCACTTAGGATTGTCTAAATAAAAAGAGAAGTTAAGGCCACTGTGGCATCTGCCTCCTAACAGAAACTCTTCCTTAGATCCTCTTCCAAACCACTTGAAGGACATCTATCCCCTGATAGGCCCTCCCAAAGGCACCATGCTGCAGCTAAACCTAGTATCTCTATCTTTCTTCATGTTTCCAGTGGTCTTTGATGAAATCTGTTCGTAGTTACAGACCACCATTCTATATTCAATATCCACAAATATCTTAAAGGCATCATTGGTCCCAGTTTCCACCCACAAATAGACCAGCAAAGGTCAAGTGACATAGCAGGAATCATACACAGTGACTTCTAGGCCTGACCCTGGGCATCCGACGAACAAGTCAACCAGATGTCCACTATATTATTCTGGATACCTTTCTGAGTATGGGCAAATATTTTACAAAATAATTAAAGTACTATGAATTGAAAACAGAAGCCCTAGAAGATAAGAAGTGGTCCCTGGTGGCCAGATATCTCAGGTGGTTGCTACTTTCAAGACGAAAGGATGGATCAAGCAATAGACCAAACCAGGACTAGAGTGACTGACTCAAAATATGTCAGCCGCGAAATACATAGGATGTCTAATAATAATAATTAATAATAATAATAACACTAAACAATTCAAGGCAATATTCTCATAAGTCAAGTCGGCTAACTACACACAAAAGGCTGATGTCTAATATTGTAAACAGAGTTTTACTAGAATTTCCAATAGACATCTTTCTACTAAAATCAAATCGTACAGCTCCCTCAATGCCAAGTGGCATTGTGGATGTCCATCTCCAGAAGCCACTTCCTCTTTTAAGAGCTGGAGGATGACTCCAAGGGAGGCTGCTTCTCTGCAGGTTAGGAGGGAATGTGGCTGAAAGGAGCTTGCCTGGGCCCCCCACCCTCTACCGGTGCGCTAAGGGGTGCTGCTGCTTTAAAGCCCGAAGGTTCGGTCGTTACCCTGGGAGACAGACGCTCAACTGCAGCTCGCGCTCCCTGACCGCCCGCCCGCAAACATGCGCCCCTGTCGCAGCGTGCTAGAGGCCGGGAAGGGCAGCCCTAAGGAGCCCGAGGAGGCCTCAATCGAGGAAGAGGAGGAAGAGGAGGCGGAGGGGGCGCAGGGGAGGGAGGAGGGGGCGAGCCATCAACAGGACAGTCCCGACCAGTTCCCCCAGTTGTTGGACGATGACGACCTCCGGAAGGCCATAGACATCCGTGAAGGCCTTTACGACGACGAAGGCTTAGAATTTCGTCCTCGCCTAACTAGCGTGGTCACCCCCAGCCTGAGCTCCACGCCCCCGCCCAGCCAGCTATCCAGCCCCACGTGGAGCGAGGAGGAGCTGCAGCAGCAGCCCAGGGAGGGCTCTTCTGTTTCCAGCAGCGCCTCGTCCCATAGAAGTAGCTTTGGGTTTCTCTTGGGAAGGGGGGCTGACCTGGGGGCGACCTGTGCACCCCCCCTCTGCTGCCCACTGCACAGACATTATCAAGTCTTGACTGAGTGCTGTGATGGCTTCTAGTGTAGGATACCTGCAGAGTACCGAACAAAAGCGGTTCTGTAGTAACCCACAGCTCTCTCCTGTTCATTGAACTTCCTTGCTGGCCCGGCTAGATCTCTGTCTTACAGAAAAAAGAAAGCAGGGCACTTAGAACCACTCCTCAAACTCTCACAGTTCGCATTTTGCCGTGGGTTTGTCTTTACAGTTGGGGAAAGGGTGGTGTCCTTGCATATTCTAGAATATGTTGTTTACCAGCAACCCTGGCCTCCTCTACCCCTGATTATGTGCTTGTACATACAGGCAGGCGCATGCACACACAAAGTCATACACACACCCCTGTGACAACCAGACTGTCTTCATCCCTCACCAAATGTTCCCTGGGGACAAAATTTCCCTTCAAGAACCCGTGGCATGGAATGGCTAAATAGTTAAATGTTTCATTCAACAGGTTATCCTAAAATATTTCAAACATTTAAAAAAGACTTGTCTGAAGTGACTGTAGATAGGTAAGAAAACGTTTTCAATTGTCATATTTTTTAAGCAGATGTTTACCGTTTTAGATTGGTTATGAATAGCGCAAGTCACAACGTACTTCTTCAAAGAGTTTCGTTGTTTTTGCTTTTGTGTTTTCCCAAACATGCTCATACATGCTGTAATCCCAACATTCCAGAGTCTAAGGCAATCCACTCTGGCTTACACAGCGTAAAACAAGAAGCTTAACAAACAACAACTCCTACATTAGTAGTCACTTTGTAAGAGAGAAAGATTAAGTTGCTGTCTTCATCTTATTGCCCAACTGTAAGTATGATGTGTCTGCTTATCAATATGATACATAGTAAGGATAGACCACGCAGACAATAGTAAGTGCTGAGCTGGAAGATGGTTCAACAGTTAAGGCAGTGTTCTGAGTTAGGTTTCCAGCACCCACTCGGGAGTGTTCCACAAAGGCCTGCAACACCAGCTCCAGGCTCCAGCACCTCTGGTCTCAAGAGGCACCTGCACGCATGTACACATTCCACCACCCCTAACACACACACACACACACACACACACACACACACACATGAGAGAGAGAGAGAGAGAGAGAATGCTTGTGTTTTTATCCATTTAATTCAAATTTTTAATGCAATGTGTGGTTTTAAAAAATTAGAGTATACAAACAAATAAAATTGAAAATCTCCACATCATCTCTTCCCTGAGCCACCATACATAGTTAACATATTTAGGCAGTCTTTGTTTTCTTTCTGTTACATATGTGTGTGTGCATGTGTGTGCATACATGGGGGGTACATGTGTGTTGGTGCATAGGCCAGCGATCACCTAAAGCATCATCTTGAGGGGCTGCCCACCTTTCTTCTTTGAGATAATGCCTCTCATTGTTAGATTAACTGGTCAAACCCTAGGGGCCCACTGGTCTTTGCGCCCTGTTGCTAGGGTTACAGATGTTAACTGCCATGATCAGCTTTTACATGTGTTCTGGGAGAGAAAATCACAGCCTTGTGTATGCCAGGCAAGTCTTTTACCTTAAGCTACCTCTCCACCCTTTCAATTACAATTTTAAAGAACATTTTCACTTGATTTATCAAATTCTGACCTAAATATTGACTTCCTCTCCAGTTATTTGTTTGTTGGTTTCGTTTTGTTTGTTTTTTGGTATTTATATTAGCTTTAATTTCCTAGGATTTAGAACTGTAAAGAATTTAAACCTCTACTTTTTGATTTATCAGCATTAGTGTTAGCTTATAAAAATTAACTCTAAATCCACTACTGCTTTCTTCTATCTCTTCTCTTCTAGGTTTCTAATTAACAAATTACACACAGATACACACAGAGAGAGAAGCAAACCACATTAACTACAAATTCCTATGAAATTATATTACTTTGCAGTTTTATAATATACGCATTGTTTTGTTAGTTACAATTGACCATTAATACTTTACAGTTTGATTTTGAGAAAATTGAAAAAAAAAATCCTCAGCTGCATGTTAAGAATCCAGTATAAGCCAGACAGTGGTGGCGCACACCTTTAATACAGTACTCGGGAGGCAGAGGCAGGTGAATCCCTGTGAGTTCGAGGCCAGCCTGGTCTACAAGAGCTAGTTCCAAAACAGCTAGTACTGTTACACAGGGAAACCCTGTCTCAAAAACAACAAGACAAAACGAAAAGAATCCAGTATATTGGATCCATGGACAAGAATATAAAATCCAATGTTGGCAAAACCTGTTGCCTAGAAAGTAAGATTTCCAACTGAGTTGTGTTCGGTTGCCTTCACTTTCTCTGGGCTGTCTAAGTGGCCATGTGGCCACATTCCTTGATTCCCAGTTTTCCACCTTTCCTTCCTTTCTTTTGGCTGAGAAAATTCTTTAGATAGTATTTTTCATGTAGTTATCATGAGTACTCAAATTCCCATGCCGTTCCCTGCCTGGGAACATCTCCATTTTGCCATCAAGCTTTATCAGTAATACAACCGAGCATGTGTCTCAAAGCATTGCCCTATGGAGACCTGTGGACATTGCCTCATCTGCTCCCAGGACCCAGGGTTAGTGATCAGTATGCTTCCCAAACCCTGCCCTTGGTCTCTCCCCCTTCTCATCCTCACCCCTGCCCTTTGTCTCCCCTTCTCATCCTCACCCCTGCCCTTGGTCTCTCCCCCTTCTCATCCTCACCCCTGCCCTTTGTCTCTCCTTCTCATCCTCACTCCTGCCCTTCATCTCTCTTCTTCCCTTCAGTATTCTCCATCATTCTTCTCCCATTTGTACATTTCCTGTATCTTCACAATGTTTGGTGTGTGGGTGTTGGTTTGCAGCCTGTGTATGGACATTTTTCTTCTGTGCTTCATGACTCTAATTCTGAGAACGAGTCATTGTTGCTCTTCAGAACACTTGCTGACTGTTCTTTTTCGTCTTTGAAGGCACTCGGACTCAAGAATATATTAATATGTAATGTTAATGTGCTTTTATTCCTTTCTTGTTGGTCTCTCTTTTCTCTTACCAATTATTTTTAAGTAACTGACAATCCTTAGTTATCCATTTGCATTTACAAAAGGATGTCTGGTGGGCAGCTAAAATGGGACCCTCCTGCATGGAGTACCTCACTTTCCTGCGGTGGGAGGGTTTACAGGACCCTAGCAGGTGAGGGGAGCATAGTTCAGCCAGTTTCCTCATTGGTTTGTGATCCCGCCATTATTCCAGTTAAGAGAAGGATACAGTACTATTCGGTTAAAGTTCTTCATGGTGGAACGGTCTGTTTGTCTGTCTGCCTCCCTCCTTCCTTCCTTTCTTTCTTCCTTCCTTCCTTTCTCTTTCTTTCTTTCTTTCTTTCTTTCTTTCTTTCTTTCTTTCTTTCTTTCTTTCTTTCTTTCTTTCTGTTTTCAAGCTTGTTGAAACAGTAACTGTGTTCTCTGCCCTGTTTCTCATCCAGGAGGAAAACCGCCCAGGCACTATGACCACTTTTCAACAACAATAACAATGAGCTGTTCTTTACCCTGATTTAGAAATAAAACTACTGGGGCTGGAGAGGTGGCCCCAGTGATTCAAAGCACGTGCTGCTCTTGCAAAAGGACCCAAGCTCAGTTCCCAGTACCCACATGGTCCCTAACGAACATCTGTAACTCCAGCCAGTTCCTGGTCTCCAAATGGCACACACATGGTACACGTGCATACACGCAGGCAAATCACTCATACACAAAAAACTAAGGTAAATTTTTTTAAAGAAAGAAAGAAAACTGCTGCCAGGTGCCCCAAATAAAAGGAGAGCAAGGGCTATTCCAAGGTCATTTCTTGACTTACTATGGTGACAGTCACCATTCCCTCCTTTCTATTTTTGGTTGTATGAAGATAGAAATTTCTCAGAAATTCCCTTTTGGGAAAACTTTCTCTTGTTTTAAGTTTTCGTCTCTTCTGCTCTGGTCCTCCTCTCCCCTACAGTGATATTTCCTTTCAAGGAGATGAGTATTACTTACATACCAATGAGAGCGTCTTTTCAAAGCCAGATGTGTAGAGTGCGTTTTTCTTCAGCAAGATCTGCAGAAGGAAGGAGCCTTCTGTACTGGGCTGCCATGTGGTCCTGGTCTTCAGCCATGTGATTTCAAGTCCATGGGACGCTCTTTTCCAGACAAGATTCTTGTGTTTCATATATCTTTCTAAGAAGATGTTTTAAAAACTAAACACACACATAAACTTCAAGTAGTCTTTACTGAATTTGGTGAGATTTTGGGTGGGTTATTTTTTTTTAAATGCCCTAAAAATGCAACCAACATCAGTTCAACTTCCATTTTCAACTGCTTTACTGTTATTCTCATTGCAATGGTGCAGACTTTAGAAAACGGACTGGTGGTTTGAGTGAGAATGCCCCCACCCATAGGCTCACATATTTTCATGCTTGGTCACCACCCACGGGCTCACATATTTTCATGCTTGGTCACCACCCACAGGCTCACATATTTGCATGCTTGGTCATCACCCATAGGCTCACATATTTGCATGCTTGG
The DNA here is from genome assembly GCA_004026605.1 of Ondatra zibethicus. Lineage (NCBI taxonomy): Eukaryota > Metazoa > Chordata > Mammalia > Rodentia > Cricetidae > Ondatra > Ondatra zibethicus. The sequence continues at coordinate 158,380 of PVIU01002304.1, forward strand.
TCACCACCCACGAGTAGAACTGCTTGAGAAAGTTAGAAAGATTAGGAGGTGTGGCCTTGTTGGAGTAGATGTGGCCTCATTGAAGGAAGTGTGTCAGTGGAGATGGGTTTTGAGATTTCAAAAGTTCACATCAGACCCAATCTCTCTCTGACTCTGTCTGTCTCTCATGTGCCTGAAGATCAGGACGTAAAGCATTCAGCTGCTGCTTAAGCCCCACGCCTGTCAGCCTCCCACCATGCTGATCGTGGACTAACCCTCTGAAACTGTAAGCAAGCCCCCAATTGGATGATTTATAAGAGCTGCCTTGTTCCTAGTGTCTCTTCTCAGCAATGGGACAACAGCTAAGACACAGAGGAAAGTGACAAAACAAGTTTTGGACCAAGAGAAGAGCCTCTCTGACTCTTGTGGATGTCCCTTCATCTGTATGGGCTTCTACTCCCTTGCCAGGGGAAAGGAAATACTAAGGTTTGGATTAGCTTTTGTGGAGGTCATCAAAACAGCACAGGCAAAGCAGCCTTCACTCCTACCCTGGATGATCTCCACAAAGTGAATTCTGTGGCCATCCTCGTTTATCTTCCACCTAACAATTCCATAAACAATATTTGGTGGAAGACTAAGGAAGGCAAGGTCACTTAAATTAAAAAAATGTATTCATTTTTGGTAGCTATTGCATTGCGAGGGAAATACACAGTAAATGTCTGGGGATTTCCCTCTCGTGTTGCTTTACTGATAGTCCCTGCAGCTTGTCCCTCAGGAAGGTTAGATAAACAGGATTGCCTCAGAGACTCACCCAAGTGGCCTCCACAGAGGAGTTCTTTGCCTATTCTAGGACACAGTCATTTCAGAACCGAAAAACAAATGCACTTCACTGATGCAATGTGCCAGGAAACGGAGTGTCAGAAAGGCAGGTAAAGGCACAGCTGACCTGTGGTGAGCAAGCACCAATGCTACACTGACTAATTGAAATAAATGTTGTTCAATTGTTTTAGAAAACACAATCATTTGATTAAAATGCAAAGAAGCAAGGGAGATTGAAAAGCAATGTTTACTTGTTAGAGGTGCTTGATTACCATGTATGTTCCTTAACATCAGCACTTTTTAGAAGTTTAATTTCACGGCATTCAGGAGGCAAAGGCAGGCAAATCTCTAAGATCAAGGTCAGCCTGGTCTACAGAGCAAGTTCCATGACAGCCAAGCTACACAGAGAAGCCCTGTCTTGAAAAACCAAATAAGCAAACAAAAGGTTTGTAGAATTTGCATGTGCACACACATGTGTGTGCAGTTTGTGTATGCATGTTTGTGTGTAGGTACAGTCAGGCCTGTATGAACGTGTGGAGGCCAGAAGTATCTCCCTTTACTGCTTTCCACCTTGTTTTTCCTGAGACAGTCTCACTGAAACTGGATTCACCACTGTGCCTAGACTGCTTGTCCAACATGCCCAACTGTATTAACTTTAAACTAAATAATATAAAGTGTGAACTTAAATTCATGTAAATGTTTAAATGTGCACATCACTAGCACAAATAGGATTCCACACATATGCACATACAGTGCTAGTAAATCCCTACAGGGAAAAGATGATGTTAGCAACCACTAGCATCTAGAAAGAGAGCTGAGCTTACCCAGGCTATGCTCACCCACAGCGTTTGAGCTGGGCCTACTTGGGCTATGCTCACCTACTGCGGTTGAGCTGGGCCTACTCAGGCTATGCTCACCCACATCAATCTCTTTCTTACCCTCACAGCTGCTGTGAAAGAAATGCCAGGCACCCTCCGATAGCTCCTATCAGTCTGTAATCCTCACTTCCTCAGAAAATGTTCAGCATGCACCGTAAGCCCCCAGGAGCTACAGGTCACATTTTGTATGATGGATAGTTGCCAAAAGGCCACATCTTTCCCACCTTCTGCCATTGCTGGTAATCAGAGACAAGCAATCTGCACTATGGTTGACGTGTCATGGGGCCTCCCATTTACCACTTAGCTTCACGGGCCTGCACTCTCTTCAGAACCCCCACCATGCTGTCTATCTATGGCATTAAGTAACTCCTAATAAAACTCTTCCCCAAAAGGTCAGTCCTCTCACTATCTCTCATGGACCTCAAATCTGAGGCCTCTCAGGAAGGAAGGCTTTCTAAGGAATTGATTTGATTCACAAGTCATAGTTAACTTTACTGAAAATATAGGAATGGAAGAAAATATTTCAAAGAAAACAGCACTTTCTATGGGCATATGTCATTCAACTAAAAATATACTATACAGAGGAGATTTGCTAACAACCATATAATTAGACTCAAAAAACTAACATTGGGATTTAAATTTCAGAGATATGTACCCAAATTTGTATGAAAGAGTTCAGATATCAGTACAAACAGAAGAAAGTTGGCTTCAACAAATTTCTAAGAAGGAACCAAGTGAGTAGTTTGATTTCTTAGCTGTTGCTGGGGGCAGGGGATTGCAAATTGGAAAATCAACCAGTGTAGAAGGGCAGCACTGATGCTGAATCCAGGCAGTGTAAATAAACATTGAGATACTGGGCGAATCTGTTAATCTCATCAAGCCTCAGTCACTTTATCTCTTAGCAAAATTAGTAGTGACACAGAAGTAAATGCTAATCATCAAAATGAGATTGGATATTTAAAATCATTGGTACACAGTATGTGATAATTGGCAATGTTTGTATTCACCAAGAAATAACATGCCATTAAGCATGGTGGCATTTACCTTTAGTTGGAGTATTCAGAAAGTATAGGCAAGCAGAGCATCGTAAGTTCAAGGCCAGCCTGGTTTACATAGTGAGTTCTAGGATAGCCAGAGATAGGCACTGAAACCCTGTCTTGAAAGAGAAAGAGAGAGACCTATTATATTTTTCTTATATATCCTTCTGTTTATTATAGAAAGGACATATTCACTCTTTTAAAAACTTATCAAACCATCAATAAAAAATATTAAAGCTATGGCTTAGGATGTAGAGAGACTATGGAACAGTGCCCATCTGGAATGCAAAAGACCATGGGTTCAACCCCCAGCACTATAAGAAAAAAAATTCAACATTTAACTTACCTTACATAAATCTTTAGAAGAAATTATGGGGAGGATAGGGCTTGTTTCAGTTTACAGGTTTTACAGTTCATTGTTTGAGGAAGTCAGAGAAGGAAACTCAAGCAGAAACACAGGGGGAACCACGGAGGAATGATACTTGCTGGCCCATGACTAGCTTTCTTATCATAGGCCAGGACAGCCTGACCAGGGAATGGAGCCACCCACAGTGGCTGACCCTTCTACCTCAATTAACAATCAAGACAACCCTCCATAGACATGCTGAGATGGGTGAATGAGGATGCCCCCAAGAGGCTCATATATTTGAATCCTTGGTCCCCGGTTGGTGGAACTGTTTGGAAAGGACTAGGGAGTGTGGCCTTGTCGGAGGAGGTGTGTCACTGGAGATGGGGCTCTATGGTTTCAAGAACTCCTACCATTCCCAGTTAGGTGTCTCTGCCTCCCGCTCTCAGGTAAGGATGGAAACTCTCAGCTAATGTTCTAGCACCATGCCTGCCTGCCTGCTTCTATGCTCCCAGCCATAATGGTCATGGACTCAGTTTCTGAAACTGTAAGCCACCAATAAATTCTTTCTTCTATACATTGCCTGGAACATCATGTCTTAGCACAGCAATAAAAAAGTAAGACATGCCCACCGGTGAATCTGGCCTATCCAATCCCTCGATTGATAGCCTTTCTCAGGCAACTCTAGGCTGTGTTAAGTTTGTAGTTAAAGCTAACTAGGGTACCAACAAAGTGGCACTGGTGTGTGAAAATATGTGTATCATTATCTTCCTAAAAAGCTGAGCCCATGTGTGTCTCTGATCAATTACTATTTAGGAAAAGGGGGGACATTTGAAAATGAAGCAAACATAGGCACTTATTTTTCTATTATATTTTTTCCTCCTATTTAACTTGTTTCCCCTTTTTTAAGATTGATGATAAATACATATATACCTTCTGTTTTATTCTATTTTTAGAAAAAGTACCACCCCTAGAAACAAAGGCGGTGCAACCAGAAACGCCGGCTTCTAAGCTAAGAGGTAAATGGATGTTTGTTTCCATCTCCCTTTGCTGGAAAAGACAGATTACCAGTAAGGAGCCAGCCCGACTGATTTGGTGTTGAGAATGTATATAGGCAGGCAGGGCAGATGAAGGGCTTAGGCTGTGTGTGTGCACATGTGCATGAACGTGTGCGCACATACATTCCTATTTGTGTTTAAGTATGCAGGGTTATGAGGTCAGGATGGGTGAGGATCTCTAGGCTAGAGGAAAACAGAACACACAGCACAATGGTTGCAATTTCTCATCTAAACCTAGCCTTTCTCTTCAGGAACGTGGGTAATTAATCCTGAAGAGACGAAGCTAAGTATTTTATGGGAGACGGAGGTGAGAGCTATTTATCACAATAACTAATGCACTGTTCTTGTTGTAAAGTGACTTATTCGATCTTTAATTTTTTTCCTCTCTTCTTAATATTTAGTTTCATGACGATTTTGTAAAATTCTTTGAATCTCCTCTAAGAACATTACCCAGCATTGGGCCACCGCCCATACTGTCATATAGAAAAGACCTTCCCTATCTGGACATTAGCATCAAGGTAACTTCAATTCATATGTTTTATTATTTCTGTAAAGGACTGCAGGGGGCCACACAGTAATTTGTACAACGAATGTGAATAGACCTTTAAAAAAACAAAGCAAAGGGTTTCTTTACTTGGAAAAGCATGCGGTGGTTTCCTAAGTCCTAATAACTGAGTGCTGGAAAACAAAAGAACCTGTGCACTATGGCTCTGGATCTGGATATCAACAGGGTCACCTCTGTAATAAGACTCTCTCTTCACTTTTTCCTGCTTTAAGGACTGGGGGGGGCAGGCAATGTGTGGCCATCGTTGGCTGGTAGTTGCACCCTGCCAGTCTCTGCCTCAGTAATCACTGGTTTCTTGTTGGGTCCCTAGGTCCAAAGGTCCTTCTCTACTGACAACACCAATAATACTAGATTAAGGCCTGCTCTAATAACCTCATTCTAACTTGGTGGCCTTCATGAAGACCAAATAGAGTCACAGTCCCAGGTACTAGAAGTTAGATCTTCAACATATCTTCTAAGAAGACACAATTCAACCAACGATAGTGGTCACAAAGCAAACACAGGTGAACCTTTGCCATGTTCAATGACATTAAGGGACCAGTCACTGACTGTATTTGAAAAGCTAGACAAAGGTTTCATTAGTGACTCCAGTGAGCCAGGGCACTGCCTTTCTCTTTAGCATGGTGACAGAATGGCTGGTAAAATGGTCATCCCCAAACCTTGTGAAGGGAATGTGCGTTCCCAGATCAGAATCCCCTAGACGGCTTCTTCTGGGATAAACCAGGTGATGTTTTGTACATGGGTAAGGAGGCCCCAGCTGTGCCCCAGGATCACAGCGCGAGTGCAGGACCGATGAGACCCTGCGTGAGTGCACTGATGTACAGCTCATTGCCACTGTGCATAGCAGTTACAACCGCGTGGTACTAAAAAAGGGCAATGCATTAAACACCATGCAACTTATCACCAACAGCTACTTGCTGAGCTGTTCACCCAGGTCTGCAAACCAGACTCTTAGGACTGCATTTTTTACCTGAACTGAGCACTTTACTTCCTCTGAGCCAGAAGGGCTTATATCCAGAGAAGTCTCTGGAGGTAGTGGGGTTATTGTCTCCCTCTGACTCTCAGAGACAGACTTGACCATAAAAAAGGCCTTGTGGCTTCTCCAGGGAGATGTCCTGACCTAGACAAGGCTGGTTTCTCTGGCTCTAGAGGCAGACACTGCAGGTAGCATTGCCATGAGTTGCATTCAGGAGTGGTGGTAGCTGGCCTGTCTAACCCTCCTCTCCCCACACTCTTCCTGTGAAGATCCCACTGCCTCCCGTGGTCTTCCAAGGGATCGCTGTCTTGCTTCATTCTCAGGTGAAGGGGTGAAAGAATCATGAGCCAAAGGATATACAGAAACAGTCATCATTTCAGATTGGCCCCATATTTACCACCAGCACCTCTCCATTGCAAGGCTTTGCCCACTCAGCACTTTGCTGTTGACAGGGCATCACGCTTGTTGTAGGATGGTCTCAAATGCCTACAGATATAGATATCTTTACTCGAGTGGCCAATCCCCAGTGGCACCAGCTAAGGCCATCACCTTGATAACTGGGTACTTTGCCTGTCTCAGAGGACAGCTTAGATGGCAAATACAGATGTGTTAGGGCTGTTTATGATCTGAAAGGCACCTCTGAATCTTTCCCTAGAGGATTTTTCTGAGACACAGCTACTCACCTGCCCAGGATCCCCTGCAATTGATTTACCAATATGTATTGAATTACCAACATGGCCTCAGTTGCAGGAACCCCTCAGAAGAGAATTACCTGAGCCACCCTGACTTTGTTTCGTTTGTTTCCCCTCATCTGCTTCTTCTCTTCCTGGATTGCCCCATGGAGTTCAGAACCCCAATCAGGGGTCCCCCTGAAAGAAAGACTCTGGTTGACTGTAGAAAGTTGGCAATTATACGCGGTCAATTTGAGCTCTACCACACAAGCTAATATATTCAGCCACCTGGTCCCCAGCTAGTGATGCTGTTTCCGAAGGTAGCAGAATCTTCAGGAGGTGGAGCCTTGCTGGAGGAAACGGGTCACTTTCAGTGGGTCTTGCAGGTCACATAACTGTCCCATTCAGGCCCTCGCTCTCTGCTTCCTGACTGCTGAGGTGATATAACCAGCCACTTCACATTCCTGTTACCACAGCCACAAGCCACTGCTAACACGCCTCCACTGCCCTGATTGATTGTATCCTCTAAGCTATGAACCAGAAGAAACCCTTCCTCATTGAAGTGGTTTCTGTCAGGTATTCTTTCTCAGAGACATAAGAGGAGCAACCACCTATGCAGCAATGCAAGGCTTCTTCCTACTAACACTTACAGGAAAAGTTCACACATCCAAACATCCGATACTGTTTCGTTACTACCTGTAGCTACAGACTAGGAATTTCTGTCCCTTCCAGAGGACTCCGAGGTCATCGTTTCTGCATCTTTCCTCTTATACTTCCACAGCTCCAAGGCTCTTGACTCTGCTCTTCTGAGCAGCGCCAGAGAACAGCACTCCAAACACATCTCAGGTTGCTTCTCCCCTTCTAGCCCTTGAGTGGAAGTGATGCCACACCCTAGACTACATGGACCTTGCTAGCTCAATCCCTTCAGCTACAAAGCCTCAGACCCTTAAAAGCTCCCCATCAGGTATTTCTGTGACAAGTGTTCTCAGTAAATCAGCCCATCCCCCATTGCCTTTGCTCCCTGCTAGATAGATATTCCCTGCCCACAAAGCTACTCCAGTTCCCGCTAAGTCTGCTGGGCCTCGGGGCACTTCTTTACTTCCTTTCTCTTTCTCCCCCTTTCTCTGAAGGATGAAGAAGACCTAGTCCTCAAGTGTGAATTCTGTGGAAGTGATCTACGATCGTTCCTTTCCGATGTGGACATTTGCTCTGACGACACACACACTGAGCACCAAAAGCATGTAAGTTAGTTCTAAATAAGGTTTGACCGAGGAACTTGTGTTATTTTTTTTAACACATGTAGTATTTTCCCCTGCTTCTTTCTCTTATATGATTTTTCTTAAGGCCTGTGTGTTACCTGTCAAGGAGATGCCAATCACAACCATCACATTCACTAGGGACAGCATTCATTCAAAAGACCAAGAAGAATGGGTTGACAAAGCTGGGAAGAAGCTGACTTTATGGCTAGCCTGGTGTTGTGGCACACACCCGTCATCCCATAACTGTCGGGGTCCAGCCTGGTGTTGTGACACACACACATCATCCCCGAACTGCCGGTGTCTAGCCTGGTGTTGTAGCACACACACATCATCCCCGAACTGCCGGTGTCTAGCCTGGTGTTGTAGCACACACACATCATCCCAGAATTGCCCGTGTCCAGCCTCAACGAAATTCACATGCGCTAGGGCAGGAGCGTGAGGATTAGATTATTAAGCAAAAGGAACAGAGAGATAGGAGAGAAATAAAAGGCAGAAACACAGAACAGCATCAGGAGGGACATTCAGTGAACACTGAACCATCTGCATTTATTTTCCACTCGCTTATATACTTCACTCTAAAAGGGGAGGGGGGAGGCAACAGACTTCATTAACATGATATTAGGAATAGGCTTGAATTCTTCAACCTTTGGTCCAGGTGGAGTGGATCTCCTGTTATACTCAAAACACCAAGTAACCACACCCTAGATCAGGATCGCTTGTTTGTAGCCACACCTGTTGTCAGCAACTTTGAAAGAGCAAAAATAAACCCAAACTCTTTGTCAAGGTGAAACAGGCTCACATCTGTAGGCCCCTGCACAGAACTCAGAAGGTAGAAATAAGAAGGTTGAAGGTTTGAGGCCAGGTTGGTAGATATCTTGAAATTTGCAGACTTAGTTGACTTCCCAGGGGAGATCTTAATCTCTCTGAGGAGGGATGGGGCAGTGGGGTGGGGGAAGGGGAAGGAGCAGAAGGAGAGGATGGAGGGGGAACTGGGATTGGTATGTAATAAATAAATGAATAAATGCATAAATAAATATTTTTTTAAAAAGTGACAGGGACTTACCGGCTAGACAGCTACTCCAGGTTCCTCCATGGATAGTGGCAACAGAGGTACTAGGGCATCATCAGTCTTCAGTTGCCAGGACAAAAGCTCTGACAACAGGCAATACAGAATCATTTGTAGTTAAGGTTACAGATGGGGCATAGACCAAACCTTGAGAAACAGAGGTTTAATCATAAGCAGGAATGAGCTTAGTTTGTCTTGACTAAAAGATGACTTTCAAGCCTAAGATGGAAGCAGGCTGGTTTCTCACATGGTGGCCCATGCGGTATTCCAAGTGCTTAGGAGGCGGAGACAGGGAGATCACAAGTTCAAGCTCATCTTTGGCTACCCAGAAAGTAGACTGGGATCCATGAGTTGCTGACTCAAAAACAAGGAAGGAAGCAGGTTAGTAATTTGTGGCAGCTCCGAAGCGGAATTACTGTCTATGGGTACAGGCTTTATCTGAAATAATTGGTAATGGTTGCTCTGAAAATACTAAAAGCCAGCTGAAATAACTCTTTTAAGCAGAGAAATTGTGTCATGGTGTGTAAACTTTATCTTACCAAAGCTACTAAAAGAGTTACGGCCTCTTGTTATCCATATCTTATTGGTGGTTTGGGGGTTTTACCCCTCTGATCCTCTTTACCTATTTCTTACACATAACCAGATCCTACCCTCTTTGTCTTTCAGGCCTTCTGTTGTCTTCAGTTACAAAATCTTCTTGATTATATCAATAAGGAAAGGCTAAACATCCAAAGTACTAAAACGGACTTAATCAGTATTGATCCTCATGCAGCCCATGGCAGTGATGTCGATAGACTCAAGGCAAAGGAAAAAGCCATACAGAGGTAATGCAGGGTCCTGGTACTAAGCCAGACAGGAAACACTAACCAAGGAGCATCTCATAAAATGAACCTTGATCTCTCAAAATACATAATTATGAGGATGTGTTTCATATAAAGAAATAGAAATGAACTAAAGCAAACTCATTATAATATTCCTGGTGGATGTCATGACATTCAAAAGTTCCAAGAAGAACCTCAGTACTAGAATGATTCCCTTGTGGACACAAGGCCCTGAATTGAATCCCTAGCACCACATACACAGATACTAAATAATGATGATGATAATGATGATGTTGATGATGATGACGGTTATGATGATGTTGATGATGATAATGGTGATAGTAGAGATGGAACCTAGTGAGCTCAATGGCTGAAAGTAGTAATTGTCAATTATAAATTATCAGGGCAATTCAAAATTCCTATGCTAGAGAAATTTGCCCTATAAGCCCACTCACATGCTCTGATGACATAAACTGGATTTATAAGTGATAACAGATTAAAATAGCAAAGGATGGTACTTGAGCAGTTGAAATTTGTAGTACACTATTCCCGTTTTCAACCACAATTCAGATTTATGCTTGATGGTTTTGATTTTGTAGAAAACAAGAACGTCAAATGGCCAGACACTTGGCAATAGTATCCCATGAACAGAGCAGCCAGTTAACTGAAGAAGGTAAGGGTGTTGCCAGGGATGCTGTTCGGCATCAGAAAGCTCAGATGTTGAGCCGAGGCATAAAATCGGCACATGTTACAGTAATACTGAGAGCGTTCATTTGTAAGTGTCATAAAGTCTGTGTCTATGGGTGAAATGGGTCAAGAAACCTGGAGTTTAGGCTCTCTGGCTTTAGAGTTCTTAGTCTTTGTCTCATTGTTATTGGATGAAGTAAACTAGGAACATCCTCAGAGCACTGCTTAGATAGTGACTGAGCGTTATCAAGTGTGTGTCTCTGGTGTTAGGAAGCATACGTTTCACTCTTTTCTCAAACCTGGATGTGGAAAGCCTGTTAAAAGACATTTGAATGCTTTCTTCTTGTACTCACCAGGGCTAGTCAGTGTGGGTACAGAACTGGAACAGTTGAAGGACTGAGTTTAGCGTCAAAAATCATATAGTATTTAGAAGAAATAACTTAATTTTCTCAGTCAGCAACAAGCTCCTTCTGTTATTGAAAAGGTACTTAGGGTAGTCAATTCGGTTTGTATTTTTGTACTAAATATCTAATATTAGAGGGGGGGTTCTTATTGAAACTAAAGGCCATCAGGCATGGGGACACACACCTTTAATCCCAGCAGTCCGGTCAGGCTCTGGGAGTTTGAGATCAGCTTTGTCTACTTAGTGAGTTCCAAGCAGTCAGAGCTATATAGTTCAGACCCTGTCCCCAAAAAAAGGAAAGAAAAAAAAGAAAGAAAGGAGTGAGGGATAGAGGGAGGAAGGAAAGGAGTAAGGGATAGAGGGAAGAAGGGAGGGAGGGAGGAGGGAGGGAGTAACTAAAAAGCCTAGAAATTCCTCATAATGAAAACTCTCTCAGAGGAATTTTTATTTTCTATTTAATAGAAAATTTTGATCATTTTTTAAATCAAAGAACCTCTTCCTAATTTAAATTTAATAAAGGTCCTATTTTTCTTCCATTAAAAAAGTGTGATAAATCGATGCATTTGCCACAGGGTTTGAATTTTATTATAAAGTTTTTTTCTTAAGGCAAAGCATGTATGTGCTTTCCTGCGACTTTTTTCTCCCACAGATACAAAGCACTTGAAGACAATTTCTTACCAGCTTTCTACGGATACGCTGGAAAAGAAGATCGATGATGACACAGATGATATTCTGATGAGTAACATCTCCATCACTTGCTGTGATTCCAGGAAAATGTGTGGAAAGGTAATTCTTTTACAATTTTTGTTTTTGATTTTTTAAGACAATTTTGCTTAAAACAAATAAAAGTTCTAACGGAGTTTCACTGCATGGCCCATTGCCATCTCTCAAGAACAATTGGTACAGGCTTGGGATTGCAACTGTTTCTACACCATACGTCTTATTAATGTTCTTAGTTAAAGCCTTTCGGCCTTAAAATGTGATAGTTGTACATTAAAGACCATCTGGAACTCTTAGAAAATTAAAAGGCACGAGGAAACATCACCGAAGTCCTAACCTTACTTCCTCAGAATTGTTAGCGTTTGAAGTGTTCTATGTTTGCAGTGCACCTCCACGTTCCTGTAGCTAAGGAGGAAGAATTTTAAAGGGGACACTCTTCTCTTTTTTTTTCTTTCGTTTTTTTTTGGGGGGGGGGTTGAGACAGGGTTTCTCTGTGGCTTTGGAGCCTGTCCTGGAACTAGCTCTTGTAGACCAGGCTGAGCTCGAACTCACAGAGATCCGCCTGCCTCTGCCTCCCGAGTGCTGGGATTAAAGGCGTGCGCCACCACCGCCTGGCTGACACTCTTCTCTTAAATGACCCAATGCAATCTCCACTGGCTGTTGGCATACAAAAGAGTTCCACAATAGCCCGGAATGGAGTATAACAAAAGTTTATTTATCTGGGGATAAACTCACAGAAAGAGCAGCAATCCGCAGTCCTCTGCATGTGCTGGGAACTGGAACCTAATCCAGTGGCCAAGAGACTCACACACGCTTTTCATCTGCATTTATGGTACATGAGACCACACCCAAAATGGGCCGGTACTGTAAAGGCTATTGGCTTAAGGAGTTCATACAGCAACTGGGTCCTAAGAAGAGTGTACTTTACATATATTGAGGGAAATCTTCATACATTGATTGTAAAATGTATGTAGAAGTATAAAGAACCTGGAATTACCAAGACACTCTGGAAGAAAACCAAAGGGAGCTGTAGACCGCTACAGAATACAGCGATTAAGCAAGGGTGATACTGGGGGAAAAGATCAGCAGAGCCACAGAACATAGAATCAAATGCCAGCAAACATGCATTCATAACGGATGACAGCAGGGCCACTGAAGACCAGTGAAGAAAGAAAGTCTTTTTAATGTCTAGTTCTGAGTCAGCTTGGACTGGGCAGCCACATTCTTTGTTAATGTAATTGGAAAGACTACCTCACACCATATGTAGAAACTAATTTTGGAGGAGATTAAATCCCGAAACACAACATACAAAACTATAAAGATTTTCTTTTCTTTCTTTTTTCTTTTTTGTTGTTGTTGTGTTTTGTTTGTTTTTCAAGGCAGAGTTTCTCTGTTTAACAGCTCTGGCTGTCCTGGAACTTGCTTTGTAGACCAGGCTGGCCTGAAACTCACAGAGATCCCCCTGCTTCTGCCTTCTGAATGCTGGGATTAAAGGTGTGCACCACCCCTGCCTGGCTTCTTTTCATTTTTTCAAATGTAGACTATTGGAGGATTTCATATATGCATGCAGTGTATTTTAATTATATTCATCTCTAGCTCTTCCTCCTAACTCTCTCCAGACTTAATTCTCATTTCCCTCCAACCCCTCTCCACATTATGTCTCTTTTATTTTATAACTCAGTCCAATTTGTGCTGCACAGTGTATTTTGTTAACATCATAGAATTCATTTATTCTATTATTAAAGCAGTATTTGCCAAGGACTTGATGAATTAAAATTAAAAATTTGAAAAACAAACCAAAAAAATGAAGAATCATTTAATTACATATGACATATAAAGAAAGGTCTTATACCTTAAATTTATGAAGAATTTTTAAAAATCAAAATGAAAAAGTTAATTTTTCCAGGTGTAGCAGTGCACACCTTTAATCCCAGCATCAGGAGGCAGAGGTAGGCAGATCTCTGTGAGTTCAAGATCAGCCTGGTCTACATAGCAAGTCCCAGGTTAGCCAGGGTTATATAGTAACACCCTTTGTCAGAAACAAAACAAACAAAAAAGTGAATCCTACAGAACAGTGAGCCCTTTGCCAAAACTCAAACAGAAACTTTTCACAAGAGAAAATGCAGATGACTAAAATTATATGAAAGCCTATTCAACGTCCTTTGTCACCCGAGAAATGAAAATTCATCCCACACGAACCACACTGACAACAGTATAAACTCTGATAGTGCTGAGCTTTGGGGAGCAGACCAAACAGTAGCCAACCAGAATTTGCATGTGACATGTGATGTGACACAGAACTATGAAGTCATCTCGGTGGAGCCATACCCTACAGGAACTTGATACCAACATGCATGCATGCATAAGAATGTTCTAGTCATCCAGGCTTCTGTCAGCCAAAAGAAGGAGAAACCTGGGGTCTCCCACCCACAACGAGCAGTGACAAACAGCGAGCAAAGCAAAGTCACTGCAGTGCAGCTGCTCTGAGAAGAAAGAAGACCTGACAATTACAACAGATGATCCTAGGGATCTTAGCTGGGATCTCTACTGCTGTGAAGAGACACCATGACCACAGCAACTCTTATAAAGGAAGACATTTAATTGGGGCTGGCTTACAGTTCCGAGGTTTAGGCCATTGTCATCATGGCGGGAAGCACGGCTGCATACAGGGAGACGTGGTGCTGGAGAGGCGGTTGAGAGTTCTACGTCCAGGTCTGAAGGTAGCAGGAAGAGACTGACACATTGGGTATAGGTTGAGCGTCTGAGACCTCAAAGCCCACCCCCAGTGACACACTTCCTCCAACAAGGCCACACCTACTCCAACAATGCCACAGCTCCTAACAGTGCCTCTCTCTGTGGGCCTATGGGGGCCATTTTTATTCTAACCACCACCCGCCATATACAGAACATTAAAAAATGGGAAAATCTAAATGTTGAACATACAAAAAGTGTGCAGAAATTACCATAAAATCATACTATCAGATGCATCTTGGCAGGGTGTTGATACTGGACTTGGCCCACTGGGCTGTGCACACCAGGGTAGGCACACTGGAGTGGGCACAGTGGGCTGTTCACACTGGGGGGCACAGCAGGAGACTGCTGGAATCTCTGATTCCATTTAGGACCTTGTGTGGTGATGGTGTGGCACTTGTTTCACAATTACTCACTGCTGAAATAGCATCCTGTGCTTGTCTGGAAGTATTCCACATTCCACAGCTTCTGGAAATGATAGCCTTCCCCCCCACACACACACACACACTTTTGAAGAGGCTATCGTTTCCAGATGGAACAATAAGTTTTCAAAGTAAATAACAATGTTCATCCAAAAACTTAGATCACTTCACCCTAGGAATTCTTGTCCCATTTTAGTACAAGCCAAGATCAGGAGTGCATAGAATTAAAACAAATCCTCAGTCTATGATTAGTATTATCAGCTACGAATTCTTGTTCACACTGAACTTCCTTATAAAAGGGGTTGGACTTGGAGCCACGATAGTCATCTTCCTGCGTCTTCACTGTCTCTTCACTGGCTTATTGCTGGGGAGGTAGCTGGGTAGAAAGTGCCTAGCACGTGCAGGGCCCTGGGTTCAATCCCCAACACAGGGGGAAAATGAATGAAGCAGTGTAGACGGATTGTTCTTTGGGCCACCAGCTCACAAAGAATGGCATGGAGACTTATTAATTATGAAAGCTTGCCCTGTAGCTTAGGCTTGCCCCACTAGCTCTTACAACTTAAATGAACCCATTTCTATTCACCTACATGCTACATAACTTGTTACATAGTTATACCTATGTAACTTGTGGCTTTTTCCTCTCCTGCATGTCTTTGTTCTGTCTCTGCAATTGGCTCATGACCCCGCCTTTTTTCTTCCCAGAGTTCTCTGGACCCAGAAGTCCTGCCTAACCTCTTCCTGCCTAGCTAATGACCATTCAGCTCTTTATTAGACTAACCAGAGGGTACCTTGGCAAAGGCACATCTTCACGGTATACAAAAAGATTATTCCACAACAAAGTAGGTCAGATTTATAAAATATTTACCCCTTCAGCCAAGCACTTCCACAGATGTGTGAAAGACTTACAATAAGGATATGATTGTTATCATTGTGGTGTGACTGGTTTGTCTCCTTTTGGTTTTTTATGCTAATAAATGTGAAAAAATTAAAACGTTCAATAGGCAAGTGATGAGAAGCGGCTTTATTGCGTTACACTGCAGGCATTCAGGATGACCTGTAAACTGTTGCTGCTGGCCGTCCCATGTTGCTGAAGCAGGGTTAAGCACATGAAGTAGGGAAGCGGTTTGCTCATGCGTGACCTCAGCAGCCAGCAGTTACTGTTGTTTGCTGTGCATGCAGGTTGTGAGGAATGAGCTCTTGGAGAAGCACTACAAGCACGGAAGCAAGTTTCTCACCTCCTTTCCAGATGGGACAACACAAATATTGTATCCTTTCTTTCCATACGTTATTGTATTTAGCTTTACTTCCCAAGAAGGAAAACAGGCAGGGCCTGATGGCATAGGCTTGTAGCCTCAGCTACTTGGGAGGTTGAGGTGTGGGAAGCTGAGGT